>JACATO010001572.1:0-142500 GCA_018389105.1 Nautilus pompilius
TTTATTATACTTTCAATAAAGGAAAATTAGTTCCAAACATTAAATTAATTGATTCATGTAACCAAATGCAAAAAAAAGGAAATTTTGAAATTGTAAGATTCTTTAATCACTTTTATTGGTTTTGGTAAAGTTAGTTTTTAATTAAAAACTGACTTCTTTTTGTTTTCAATAATTTTAACCAGGGGAGTGCAATTTTTCCCTTTACATATAAGATCATATTGGTCAATACACGAGCTGGCATACAAGTTATTGTAAATAATTATATTTGGAATATACAGTTTGAATACAAGGCTCTTCATAATACATGATTGGCATGAGACAAACACTGGAGGTAAACATCAGGAAAACAGTAAAACTATGCTAAAGTCTGGAACCTGGTTTGAAATTTGAGTTATTAGCATGTATAGTCTTAATATTTTGAAAAAGCATGTTAATTTTTAAAAAGTCTGCTATGTTTGTATTTACCATGGTTAAGGAGGAAGTGCACAATTTAATGCTGTTAGCTAGCTGCTGCCATTTGTGGCATGATAGCAGCATAGGGAGAAAAGACCGAAGATGCTTTATATGGGTAGATCTACACTTTAGAACAATTGTTCATCAATTTGTCATTTGGTCAAGAGAATCCAAGAAGCTGTAAATAGACAGGGTTTTGTAAACATATTTAAAGATGTAATGAGTGTGTGTTTGCAGGAAGCATTTGATATTGAAATCTTTATTCATAGTGAGAAGAAAATCAATGTGGGGATGAAAACTATCAGCAAAGATACTAGACAGGTAAATGTGTGTGGATACTGAATGGGCGCTACTACTCCTGAAGTGGAGAAATACAGTCAGAGGACAAAATGTTCAAAAGACAAACCCTATGAACGATCACATTATTGTCAAGTTATATATCTACACCTATTTATTATTTTAAATGGTTCTACAGATTTTTGATACCAGTTAGTTTGCTACTAGGTCATATCACTACCATCTTTTACTTCAGGATCTATTGATTTATATTTTCTGCTTGCTTTATTCAAGAACGTTAATGGTTGGTTGTGTGGAGCAACCATCTTCACTAAGCCAAAACGACCTCTTCAACAGAGCTTGCTTTTAGAACATTAAGCATCGTTGTAGTAGTGATGTTTTGAACGGTTCTCAGGGTATTCTAAAACGGTTTTATTATTATTCAAAGCTTTAAAATCAAAATAAAACAAATTTTAGAAATTCTTTCATGCTCCAGTCAATTCTACAAAGAAAATTAATTTCATCTGTAGGCTCCTATCTCCTGTAACAAATTTCTGACACACTGTTCAACGTCTCTGTATTTCTTTCCTTGCATCAGTGTTTCCAGGAGTACAGTGTACCATTTGGTTCTTGTCAGGATTTCCATTTTCAAAGCAGTTATCAAAGTCCAAATGTTGGGATGGTTATTTGTTCCTGTACTTCAAAGGGCATTGTCAAACTGCTCAATGTTGTTGTTTGTGGATGACATGCTATTTTCAGTGCATTCATGAACATTCCAGGAAGTAATAGGAAAATGGGATCATCATGTCTTCTTCTCTGATGTAACAACCTCAAAGTATGAAACTATTTTTTTGGGAGGAGGAGAATCATCTTCCGCAGTCACCTCAAAACCATCCACTACATTGTTTCTCTGCACTTGTTGCATTCCTTTCTGTTAGCATCTAACTTTTAGATTAAATTGATAATCTTGACGGTATCTTGCCTCATGTTTATTTTGACCACTTTTTTGTAAACATTCTTCAAAGATGGAACAAGTGATGTTACTGATGCACCAGGAAAATGGGAAGAGAAAGAAACTGACACCACAGATTTTTCAAAATCTATCAAGGAATCTGGTCTTATGTTAGTTCTGAGCTCTTTGAGTTTGGCAAATAATTGATCATAAGTAGCTTGTCTTTTGTCCGGGGCTAAAGCAAAACATGGATCACTCAAGATGTCAGTTTGAGTGCAGGGTGTACAATTGATATTAAATGCATGAGCCGCATTTAAACATTCCATCCCCTGCCCAACTCCTGATCTGTTCAATATCAACCATTCCAACACGTGTTGCAAACATCAAAGTTTGTGTGGGGTCATCTTCACCACTATCAACCTACAGGAATTGTCACCATAGACAAAATTGCAATATTGTTCCTTAGGAACAGCAGGAGCATTTTTCTTTCCTGCCACCAATTCCGAAATATTGCAACTCATTGAAGAGATAGATAGCAATTCTGCCAAAACACAATCATTCAAGTTAATGGAAGCCTTGGAAATGTCAGATCGAGGTGCATTTTATCAGAGAGCTCATACTATTTCCATGTTGGCAATTTCTTTCTTAGGGTTCTTGCAGTAGTAGCATGATTGTGCTCACTTACTATCTTAACGTCTTGTTTTCTTCATCTGTCCAGGTATGGACTGTTGCTTTACAAGGATGCTTTTCGTGCAGCCACTATTGCTTTGATCTTTCAGCATTTCTTTTATGCTCCTCCTAGATGTAGTTGAAATCATCATCAAAGATTTTCCCATTATGTAATGAAATGATTTCTCACATTTAGCAACTGAGTTTTAAAATGTTTTCTATCACAATGTTCACTTGTTGCTTTATCGTGATTTTATTAGTTTGAAAATAAATTCCACTCAAATATGCATATAAGACAGATGCATGGTAATAAAATGTGGTTGCTCAGTAAGTAAGTTAGTTTTTTTCAGAAATCGTGTTTCATATGTTATAATCCTAATATATTCTTTGTAATTTGTTTATAGACAATAATGGAAATAGTGCAGTGTTTTAAGTTGTATGTATATGGTTAACTTAATGGAAGGAGGTACTCAGTAGTTTTGTTGAAGTATTCATGATACAAGCAAAGCTTCTCATGGGAAGAATTAAATTCAGATTGATTGCTGGATGTAAATGAAAGTTTAGTTCACATTACAACAAGAATCCGTCATCTGACAATTCATAAATGGTTGAATTAAATAAAGTAGCTAAATGAATCAGCCTCAGTTGATAATACAACACACTCTGGTAGAACAGAAACCACTCGCCATACAATTGCAGTTGTCAAAGAAAACTTTTTCAGGAAACCCAAAGAAATCAGATTGGAATATTTTAGAAAAACTCAGCTTTCACCTTTCACCCCTCCATAAAATATGGAAAGGGAGATTGAATATGATGCGTTATATCCAATTATCTGGAGGGATGGTTTGAAATATTGGCAAATTTGACACAGCATTTGGTTGTTTCACTCAAATATTTTCCATGTATAGCTTTGTAATAGAATGTGTTCAATCTTACATAGTTGAACAGCTACTACATATTAACTAACTTAGATACTTTATAAACACCCAAGATATACACAAACTCAGCTGCTAACTTGGAATTTCAGAATTTTGTTTAGAAAGTTTTCTTAGTAGTTGTAGCTGAAGGATTAGAGTAGAATGTGAAAGAATGATGGTTATATCTGTCTGAATCTGTTTTGCTTTGTCACTACCATGGTCCATGTGCACATCTGGTTCTGAAATTAAAGATGTTCAGTAAAAGTGGTTGGTAGTGGATTCTTTCCCTTCAGAGACCCCTCAGCAAGAATGTGGTCTGTCTGTATTTCTTAGTTCAGAACACTGAAATGTACTCAGTAAATATTTTAAAACTCCCTCTTTGAATTTCAGTCAGTTTAAAATCAAAAGAGAAAGAGAGAGAGTATAGGTAATGGAAGTAACAATGATTTGGAAATTAAATTACTGTGTGATTGAATAAACCTAATCACTGGAATTTTAGCATCAATGGAAGAACAAACAGTCAACAAAGGCGAATGATTTTCAATTCACTTTTTAATTAAGGTTCAAAAGTGATCATTGTCTTGAAGTTGACTTAGAAAAAGTTTATTTTGGCAGTTTGCAAAGTTGAGGAATAAGGTGGAGGATATAACAAGAGATCATCCAACCATTTAGATGAAAACAAAGTGGTTTTGACAATTTTAATATAACATCAATTGGATTGTTCTCTATCTGGCGGGGCCACCCTTCAATCTATAGACTCTGAAAATATGTTAATCCAACCCAATGTGTTACAAAAAACGGTTTACAAATGAAACATCTGTCCATAGATTTTGTTTTGGTGCTACATGGCAACTGCTGCCTGGGGAAGCTAATAAAACAGCTCTGATTGGGGCACGGTTTGGACCATTGGCCATTTGCACAAACTTTGTCTTTAGTGTGTTGCAGCTCCCTGATTTTGACCACATTTACTGACTGCTTTTTAAAATGCTGTTTCATTGTCATTGTTGGTTCCTTTCACTTCTTTCCATGGCTACATCTCTACTTCTGTACAAAAAGAGAAAGTTGGATTCTGAATGTCATGTTTATGATCAAAGTTGACTGAGCAATATTTGCACTTTATCCAAGAAGCAAGCCAATATGTGCTTTGTCTTGTTAAAGTCCATCGCAGGAAACCAAAGCTTCAACTTGTAACAGCATGATGAGAAGATGGAGGCAGAGAAGCTCGCCATGATTTGAAGGTAGTTAATCTTTGAATTAATATAAAGTTGTATTTTTTCATTCGTAGTTGTTTGTAAATCAGGGAGGAAAAACATTTTATTGTTTCTTGTCATCTTTCGGTTTGTTTCCTTTGACCAAGATCTTATGGTTAATCTGTTTTTGAAATTCCCTTTTATTTTATTGATCTTGGGTTTCACAAAAACCTGTGATGTCTGACTGTTTAGGAGCAGCTCAATGAAGATGTCATAGTCTACTTTCCATTAATGTCTCAATGTTGGAATCTACTTAGCTGTTGTTTGTTAGTTTTATCTCAAGATTTTGTTTGTCTCTTTCAGCTCCAAGACAATTTCAAATATGTATTTGTTTGTTCATCCTATTTCTTGACTGGAAACATTGACACATCACGTGACCTCAGGTCTTCTCTCCAATATTTTTTTTTGGTCCAGGTAAATAACATTTGTACAACAGTAAATTTTGTGTGATTTATACCTGGACAAGTGAAATTTGAATAATTGTGGGATTTATTGAGAAATGTATGTAACACAAACTTTGATAAACATTATTTAGAAACAGCACAGTATGATACCAATGGTAAACCTAGTATTCAGGACAAGAATGTGATTAGTATGAATCAGCCCTGTTCATTTTGTAAATATTGTTAATATTTTCTTTTTTATTTTCTTATTTAGTCAGACCAGTGGTAAAAATGATATTATCTACAACAAAAATCCAGGGCCGTCGTCAAAGCAACATAACTTGTTACATCCAATCTGATGGAAACCCACCAGAGTACATATTTAGACCATGGGAGCACTGGTGGGGTCAAGTCCATCTTCGGACTCTCTCTGGTACCAGCCACCCAAAATTCACAGAAATTGTTTCTTTCTCATCAACGCACCAAGACAGTGGCACCTACAAATGTACAGTAATAAATGGGAATGCACAAACTGGACGCATTTTTTTTCAGTCATCTGAACTAAAAGTGAAGATACCATGTACGTTGTGAATTTTCATTTTCTTTTCTCTCTCACACGGCATCTGACAGCTTAGTTTTATTGTTAACATGACTAATCTGCTGAGTTCCGCATGCTTAACGTAAGAATAATCTGTAGTATTTCCTGCACAATTTTACCACAGCTAAATGTTTATAATGCTGCTTAGTAATGATACAAGTCACTTTTGTGTCTAAGAATGCAGACAACTTTTATTCAGTTTAATCTGTTGATTATAACCAGGGAAATTAAATAATTACATTTTTTAATGTATGGTCTGGGAACAAATACCTGCCTTATAAGTAAATATAAAGAAATTGGGCAGAAGTCACATGATTTGTAATGTTTTTATATCCCGTATATTTAATGAAATGGAAATATTAGTTTTGTTTTATTTTTGCTTGCTCTCTCTGCAGATTATTGTTGTAGTAAAAATTATTTATTTGTACTTGATGTCAATTTATTCTCTATTTCTATTTGTTTTTTGTGCAATAATCCACAATCCACCATTTCACATCAGAAGTTATTCATATATTCAAATTTTTGTTTATTAGTATTCAAATTTCATATTGAATTGTTTGGTAACAAGTGAAATTTTATACTTCTAAAATCCATTTTTCGGTTACTTGCCAAACAAACTCTTCATCTGTGACCTTTAATCCTAGAATGAAAGTATCCAGTAAATGGGAATGTTGACAACTTCAGATCCCCAAATTGTTTGAAATTCAGGAATGCTGTTAACTGATATTCTGATACAAATATTTATACATTTTATGCCAATAGATTTTCACTACATCTACTTCAATTTTCTTTGCTGTTTCTACTCTGAAATCTACATCTTAATGAGATAAGAATTATTTGTGATGTGGATGCTGTTTGAGGATAATTTTCTAATACTGATTTGCTCAAAATCTCTCCCATATTTACTGTTTATTTCAGCAAAACCAGTCATTGCTTTGCAAAGATTTACTATCAAAGCTGCTGAAGGCGCAGATGCTTTGCTGAGTTTAAAGTTCTATTCGTACCCTAATTATTCAAGTATTACCTGGCTGAAGGTGAACAGAAAATCAACCCTGAGTACCATTTTGTCAAGGAGAATGTTGTGACCTTCATATCCTACAAAAATATCCTGAAAAATCTGGTTTTAAGGCTCTGGCTATATTAAAAACATCTGAGTCTTGATGATTTTGGAAAATATAGAGTCAACATTAGTAATGCTGAAGGCTGGGTAATACAGCCAATTGTCATACTATTGGGAAGGAGAGGTAATTTAAATACAATAAGAGGTTTGTTAATAAGGTCAGTGAGTTCTTTAACATTTGAGCACCTTTATAATTATTTTATATTTGTGAGCTCAACTAACTTGGACTTTGATGCTAAAAGGTGTCAGATCATAGAATAGGTTGGTTTGGATTTCCAATCAGTGTTTGTGCTTCATGGCGATTCTGCGAACCCCACACACATCACAGGTGTAAATGTCACTCGCTGTCTATCAATTGTATGATCAGTTTACAAAATGATGTTCAAGCTGTAATTAAATGTTTGTCACCGTTCAGGGTTACAGCACAATTTCTCTTTTCAAACATTCTGTTGTGGAGCTTCAAAATTGCTGCTGCAAATGAAACGACAGACAGACAAGAATTTTTCTAAAATGATACGGTTATCTAGAATGGATACAGCAGCATTCCAGCATGAAAATTTGTCTTGGCCATCCCAGGAATGGTATCACTGTGGCAGATTCATTGCAGTGCTGCTTTATTACCATCTGCTGAAACTGATGTATGTATACAGAAGCACAGAGTGAATATGCTTATAGTAAACTTGGCTGGAGGTGTACCAAATGAATGACCAGGTGATTTTGATGCCACAGCTGAAGGATTGTAGCCTCTGATATAAACCTATGGAAATTTACAAAGCAGCATTTTATCGGAGGTGGGGGGGGACGAGGAGTTCACTGTAATTTTACGGGTAAAAGGAATGCGTCTGGCATAGATGAATGCCTGTTTAATTAGCTTAGTTACATTTAGCCCTTTGATGAATTACTTAAAATACTAGTATTGGAGCAGTCTACACGGATGTACCAACGATAGACCAATTTGCTGCTGAATGTTTGGATAACAGACATTTTGTACTTTGCTAGACAGGTGAACAGCAAACCCTGGGGGTGGGCTGAGGCAGTGATTTGCTAGATTCCACATCGCTATGGAAATAATAAAATGAATTAAATATATTTTAATGATACTGATCTAACTGAAATGTTTTGAGTCTTTGACACTATCAATTTAATTTGTAGTAGTGTAATAGCATTAGTTTACCTTTTCAGTGATGAAATGTTTTAAACTTCTTTTGTACACACAATTGTTCCATATTCAATAACGTCCATGGATTCCATTACTTCTGTGTATATACTTAGGTTTGATCACCCATTTTGATGTTGGACATATACAGAGATTAGAAAGAAGGTCATTGTGGGTAAGAAATAGCTGTAAAACACTATACATGGAGTTTGTGGTTTACAGTAGGAGTCTAAATCCTTTCAAGAGTCACTTGTTGGGAGTTACAGCTTTCCCCTTTTGATTATTTCTTGTAATCAAGCACCTGTATTACTCGTCTTCACACAAAGGTCTACAGAATCGATCAAATGATATGGTACGCTATATTTTGTCCAAAAGTTGACTTGAATGTTACGAATGTAAAACAAAAAAATATTCCAAGCTTGCAGCGTTGTTAGTTATGTTTGTTTAGTGCTTCAAAGTTCACCTGTATTTTTTGTACAGTCACATTACAACAAGGGAAAGCTGTTTCTGACAATATTGTACTTAGAAAACCTGGCCTGATATCAGTATTGTACTGTTCTCTGATTCTATAAAATAATTACAGTTATGTATTATTCTGTACTATATGTATAAATGAGAAGTGTGATACCTATAGCTTAGTGCAGAAGAATCAATGGATTAATCTTAACTTGTGACATACAGCTTGAAGAAGATTTAGTTTTCTAAAAGTTCAGTGGCCAACACAGTTCAATAAACTGATGTTTAATTATTTATCTTGCAGAACCTGAAGCAATTGTAGGAGTAGCTGGGGACTTGCCTATTGGAATACCTATTGCAGCCTTTTTTGTTGGACTTGTTCTGACAGTAGGTGTTGCTGTAATTACCAGATATATTTACAGAAGGATGCTTTTAAAGCAAATAGCAGAACATGGTGAGATTTTTAAAATTTTAATACATGTGAGTAGAGGAACCATTGACCAGGAAAACATTTAGAAAAGATTAAACAATATTAGTATATCTGATTGTGATTAATAGTATTGGACTATAAGTAATCACTAGTACAGATAATACATTTATTCAGTATGTTAAGTTATATTTGAATCCTTGTGATTTATTGGTTCTTAATGACTTTTTCACAAAGGTAATTACAATACAGATTTTCTGGTTGAGTTTAAAGTGTCTTTCTAATTTGCACCCATTTAGGATCTTAAGGTAACGTAATTGGATAAAGGGACAAGAAGCTTTAAATCCTATATTAGCCCATTTTATGCATTATAGATGTGTACAGCCAAATAGTTATGTACATTTCATTCCTAACAGCAGAGGAGGACGCCATCACAACATAGAGACTCTTATCATTCCTTAGTTTGAAGGGCAAAAGGCAGAATGACCAGTCTGCCAGCCACATCATAGTGTCATGCTACTATTGTACAATGTCTGTTTCACACAGTCTTGCAAAGTTTATGAATAGCCAAATAAACTGGAGGGGAAGGACTCTCTCACATAAACAAAAACAGAGTGGAAACCTCAATGGGAGCCATTCTGTCTCATGGAAAGCTTGTTTGATACAGCTGGTACCTGTTAATAACATCATCAAGAAGAGGTAGATGTGTAACACAGGCAAAGCTCGTCTCCATTGCCTAGTTTAAGTTGATAATACTGGTGTTGTCAATTCTGTAAACCTATACACCAAGGGAGGAAAAAAGATCAGATGTCACATTACATGTGTTAGTGGCATCTCCCACTGACAAACTCTGCAATCTCGGCAGTTTGTTCTCCATGATCTTCTGTGTATGCATAGTTTTTCCATTAAGAGTGATAAGGAAGTAACTGAATGGTCTGTGTATACAAATCTTTAATTTTTAGTTATCAATTGATAATGATTGAATAGCAAATTGACTACATTATAGCAATACTGTCATGTACAACCGATGGAGGTTTATTGTAATTTCTGAATCATACAAGTACCTTGTTCATGTATTAATCAAATCCTGTCCAGAAAATGTGTAGAATGCATTGTTCAAGCTTTCGACACCCAGACCATTCTGTAGATCGTATTGCATTTTCAGGTTTTTCACCAGGTTCCAGCTACAATACTGCTACAGTCGGTGTTGATGTTACCCTACTGTGTGTGACTTTTGTTGTTTTGTGGTTGAAATTGAAGTAGTACCTTAGTTTATGGAAAAAAACAACTCGTGAAGTCTTCTGGTGATGAGGGAATGCTGCTGCCACTGTTGATGGATCAAGTGTTTACACTCAATACAGAAGTTTGGTGCTGAAATTAAAAAAGGCTGTCAGAAGAATGTACATTTTTTCTAAATTTTCTAGACGTTCACAAGTCATGGAAGAATTACAAAATTAGATATGGATCTCGATGATGGATTTGTTTGGTGTGTAGCTTGATAACAAACAAGTCAGTATCCAGTATGAACAATATGCTAACTCCTAGTTACACAACTTGTCATTTCTCCTGCTATGTTATCGTTTGATCTCAGAAGAGGAATGTGATCGCTATAATACCAACTTTGTGGGCTCTAATGCACAAGGATATCACATTCTTCTACATTGATATCTTATATCTAAAATTAAAGAAGTAAAATTATCATCTTGTGCAGAAATTCAATGTGACAAACAAATGAGGGAGATTACTCTACAATAGTGTTTATGAATTTGAATATATCATCAGACGGTTACAATAGATTAAGATTGTTTTACTGCAAATCATTTTAGCTTTAATATACTATTTTGGTAGAAGAATTAATTACTGTGATCTTTTTTCTTATAGAAGAGGAGGTTGAGGATTAGAGATTGTAAAGTGATGGTAAGTTTTTAAATTAGTTTGTTTCCTTTTGAAAAATCCTTTTGTTCCATGAACCTTGACACAGCTTACCTTATGCTGAATTACTTTTATTTCAGTTTGTGTGTGCACACTGCATTAGCTAGCTGCTTGTTTGTTTGATGACAGGGGTATGGCAGAGGATCTGGTAAGGGCTCACAGGTATTCTCAGTACTGGGAATTAACATTATCACGGCAAAATATGTGCTACCAAAATTTCACGGACAGGGTCTTTGCTAAATGTGGATGAACATGTTTGTTTAGTGCTTTTCGATATTTTATCAAATCATTGGACAGCATTTACTTCCTGGTTGTAAATTCAGGGGAAATAGTACTGTACTTTTCATGAATTAAAATCCTTGACTCTTGAAATTTTCTTTTCGTTCAAAGACCATCTGTGACCTCCATCATATAAATGTGACTCTTGGCCATTATTTCACTGATTTTACTTGTTTATTAAAGTTCTGAAGTGCAAAATGTCTGAGTATTTAAAGGTCAAAACTGTGGGACCATTTTATAAATTTGTTTTGACTTCCAGTTGATGGCACGAAATACGTGATACTGTTTTAGAATTCCACCATATGTTTGTATGAGCAGCTTCAGGTATATTTACGTATTTAACCTGGACAAAGGTATTTGATTATGACGAGAATCTTGACAGGCAGTCAAGGGTCTGTAGAAACGGACAAACAGAAATATGAAATTTTAATCACTTTTTTCGTTAATTATCTCTTTCTAGGTTAAGAAATCTTCAGACATTTGGTGCTTCGTGTCTATTTAAGTTTCATAAACTGGGAGTTTATGGTACATCTTCTCAAATTAATTGAGTTACCATGTTGTAGATTGGTTTCAGTTGTTAGCAGATGTGAACATTTACTGACTTAATTATGATGAGACATAAAATGAACTATTTTGTAATCAGCTTTTGTTTTGATTCTGCAGAGTTCAAGGATGGGTTTTGACCATTGGGAAAGAAAGTGACCAATCCGGTCAATACAGACTGATGTGATTACAGTATTTGTTCAGTAAATCCATTTTGGAGAAGAGAGGCCAAATTAATGATTAATTCCTGCTTATAAATGTAAATGAACCTATTATATCTCAACTTTGAAAAGATTCAGTTAATAAACATTTAGTTTTCTGATTTACTGTTTTAATTAACTTTGCAATCGTAGTCATTACTGAAGTCAATTGCCTATGATTTTGAAGAGGTTGCAAATTGTATCAGTTGGCACAATATGTTGTATATTTGTTCTTTTAAAATAGAAATGACTGAAATAGCAAAAATGTTTGATTTTTCCTTGATTAGACCAGGCTAATAAAGCCCCATTTCATAGTCATCTTCTGTTGTCACCATTAGGATTAACTTGAGCAGGAATACCGATGTATAAATATTATCGTTGTTTTTAATTTTCAGTGGTGCAAACAGGTCAAGGTAAGATGATCGAATTATTTCATGTCAGGTATTTAACCTCCTGACCCATTTTGATTTCACCGATTTAGATAGATACTCAACATGGTTATCCAGATATTTCTGATCTCAACACTGTGCATACTTATTCAGGGCCATCTTAAGAATATTGAGGACCCCTGCCCCACCCCTGAACACATTAAAATTAAGTTTTAAACTGGGAAATTTGTGGCATTTCATTGCAGAAAATTGCTTTATAATTGATTGAAAGTCTGTTTTTGAGTATGTCGCTTTCAATGCACATGAGGAAAAGCAAATTCAACCACTGCTGTTCCATTGTGCTGCGAAGATGATTCTTTGTAAGTTTCAACCTGGAAAATGAATGCTCCCCGGTACAGTTGGTCACCATCATGCACACACATATTCTGAGTGTGATTTCAACATTTGGAAACACAGTTTTCAGCTTATCTGAAATGAGTTTGCTGTGTACGTGTCTGGAAGAGTCCTGCATTCTTCATCGTTGACAATGTAGTGCTTGAATTGCTTGCATTCATTGAGTAATTCATTGTAATCAAGATCTTCATGATAAGCATTAGCCAATTTTTCACACCTTTGACTAAGCTCATTACAGTCAATTGTTTTTAATTGACTGAAGGAGGAAAATAGATTTCCAATACTTTCGTAGGCTTCTGCACGTTTAGTCAGGTGAGAGTCCAGAACAGGAAAGTATTTTCCACCTTGAATTTTTCAATTTCGTGGAGAAGTATCTGTTCTGCTGACCCATCATATCTGGTAAGACACACATTTGTCTCCATCACTATATTTCAAATCTGCACACCTGCTTTTAGCCTTTGCTTCATACTCACTGAATTTGTCTCTCATTTCCTGAAGATAAGCTTTCAGAGACTTCAGAGATCAATGGCAACGAGTATGTCCACATTTTTTGACTGCAAAATTTTACTTGTTTTTGTTCACTCTTTCCAGAATGTCATTCCAAAGAATTGTCAAAAAGATGTTCTCTAGCTTCTCCATTTTCTTGCTCAATCTTTCTGACACACGTCTTGTGTTCCACTCCTGATCAGCATCAACTGCGAGGGCATCCATGCATTTTGAATTTCCTCAAAACCATGAAGAGCAGTGACGGCATCGAAATGTGCTGACCGTCTCATGTCAGAGAGACACTTGACTACAATATGATTCTTTCCCAAGGATGTCGTCAAAACATTCTAGCGATGTGTGGAAGCCAAGAAAAAAGGAATACAAACACCGAACAAAGTTAAAGCAGATGATCTGTGGAGCACACTCTGCCGCTTTTACTCCCACCAAGTTCAGACTGTCCAGCACAAGGGATATATATAACAAATTCATTTAGTTCAAGGATCCATGTTTGCAATCCAGTGCAGCATCCTGCCATATTTCATTTTTTATATGAGTTGTTGGGTTATTGTCTGGCAACCAGTGATACAGGCATATTGGATGTAAGGTAATTTTTGTATACTCTCTTCCTGGTAAAAAGTGCATCTTATATGCCGGCAAACATGGTAAACCTTAATTTTTATTTTTCAAATTGAATTTCGAGTCCTCTAATATCACAGGGACCCCAGGCAACTGCCCGGTGTGCCCATGCGATAAGTTCCAAAGACATGTCGATATATTTTGATTTTGTTTCTTAATAGCTTTGCTCAGGATCTTTGAAGGGATAAAAAGGTCAGTCATTAGAACATGATTATTCAGATCTCTATAAGCCTATGACCCCAGCATGTTCAAGGGAATAAAGTTATCTAAACATCTCTTTTCAACATAACCCAAGAAATTCTTCATAGCATAGTAAGACAAGCAGGTGATGGCACTCATCTTTCTTGATTGCTAAAATACCTTTGTGATACAGTACAGTTTGGGTAGGCTAGGACTACCATCACTTGTGTAAGATATGCAAACATCCTCAATAATATGTCTCATGAAATCCACAAGCAGCAGCTGGATATTCTGGAGATCATCTACAGTGTTGGAACAAAACTCTTAGTGTATTAATTCTATTCTTTGATACTTTTCATTAGAATGCTTCATTATTCCGGATTCTGAAGTTAAAAAAGTAAAAATTGGTTCTTACAGCTTTTCTATAACCATAGTAACATGTACAGAGAAAAAAATAGATTAAATTCGTTTTCCTTTATTTCCTTGGTTAGACTTTGTTGTTGGAAGCTGCCTAATATTTTTCAAAATTAATTAAACACAATTGAAATTTTGAAGGGATTTGTGATTAAGCTTATACATTGATAATGAAAATTAATTATTAGGTATGATTCACTTTAATCTATTTCTATACGATGAGGCAAGAAGCTTATTGAAGAGACATCTTAAGTATATTTATCTACACAAATGGTTAGTAGTATATCAATCTTATCTTATTAAAGATTCAATTTCTCAGTAATATAATTCATAATTGTTTCATATTAATGCCTGCTGAAAACACTCCTCTATCGGCCATTCCAACCCACCAATTCTAAATACTCAATACGTTCTCTTACACATCAAACAACTAAAGTAACAGTTTCTCATCTGAATGAATAATTCTTTAAAACATGAAAACTAGTAAAATCACTATCTTCTTGGGTAAGGATTTCATGTGTTCAACATGTAGTTAAACCTGCACTTTACACAGTGCTGTCTGCCTCCTTTTTAGTATATGTTTATCACCCATAGCTTTATTTTAGTTTCATAGCAGCAGCTGCTTATTTCTGATTTTGTATGCCCCTTAGCAGCAGTAGTAGGGAGTTTGTGCTTACTGCCAAATTGCATGGCTAGAGAGTGCCTTGTGTTGCACTACAGTCGCCCGTATTGAAGCCATTCTTAGAAAGCTAAATTGGCTGGCATGAACAGTATTCTGTACATACTTGTTGCATCAATCAGGACATTAATGAGAAGTATGAAAACGTTGCCTTTTGGTCATCATCCTGTAAAACACTGGGTCTCATGCTGGTAGAAGCAATCCTCAGGGAGTCTTGTAGATGCTGACCTGTCAGTGCATTCTTGTTTCCTGACTTGCAATACTTTGAATTGCGGCAGAACTGCTCACAGATATCAGTTTCAAAACTTGACTACAAAGCTTTGGATATTTGGTTTTTGCCAGAAATAACTTGTAGAAATCCACCAGGTCCGTTGGTTGATCTGAATTGTTGTTTGAGATCCATGCTGCATTGCAGGTAAATCACCTCTAATCGAAACTTTACTGGAGCATCTTCAGGTTGACTTTCAAAAGACACGAAAAACAACTGAAACTGCCACTATAAACACACAACTCGTGGAATCTTCGTTCAAAATCCACTCAGTTTTTTTATCTCAGCTGGATACATCTACCTATCATATTTTCTTACACATGTCTTTGAAGACATGAAAAATGTGTTAAAACATTGGTTCCAAGCTAATTCTCCACAAGCAGCAGTTTAGTCTGAAAAGCTCTGATTTCTATGTAGAGTTGATTAATTAGTTGGTTCTTTCCTTGTCATTTGTTGAACAAGAGATTTACGTAGTCTGTGTTGCCTACCAGGAAAGCAAAATCAGAGATCCTTTGGAGATCAGAAAACTCTTTGGTGTCTTTTCCTTTCTCTGTAAGATACAAAACAATTGCTTTACGGACGGAGGTACCATTCATGGGCTGGAAGAAGTTCACAAAGCTGCTGATGCGTCAATGAAGTTTTACACCTAATAAACTTGAACCACCTGACTTTTCTTGACATCAGCAAAAGCAATAGATTTTGCAGCAAGAGACTCTTGATGAATGATAAAATGACACCAGAGTGGAGGTGTATCAAAGTTGCAACTTTGCAGCTCCTTTATCATTCACCCTTGAAATCCTATTCACTCATTGGTTATCTGACATTTTCTCATGAGACAAGCATAAAGCTAGAAGCTCATTATCAAAGGGTTGGAAATGTTGAAGAGTTCTCCTGTATCTATCTCTTGCTTCAAGGCCAGCATCTCTTGTTATTTGAAACCTTGCACTAGTCATCCTAATAAAGATGGCCAGTTGAGAGGAGTCACAGCACAATCACTCCAGGTAAAATTCTTAGGAGCAGACTTCTTTCCTGGACAAACAAAATTGGCAAAGATCTGAATGCACTTTACTGAAGCTCTCTCTCTCTCTGTTCCTCATTTAATGGCTTTATTTTCTTTCCAATAACTTTGGCTATCCTGTAGTTTGCTGTTATGGAGTCTTTGGCCTCTGCATCACGGTTCCTGAAAATGCTCTGCCTCACTCTGAAGCTGTTAAGAAACATTACTCACTTTGCATGGCGAAGGTCTCATAACAGACAAGGCAAACAATGTTTCCATTCCATATTGAAAATTCTGTTTTCCGACTCAATTTTCTCTCTCCTTTTGATGAACCATTGCGGAAATGATCCTTGGTCCGTTGAATTTTTTTCAAAAAATGGCATCAAAAGTATTCTCCTGCCACTCCAGCCTCTATGGAAACCTACAATGCAAGATCATGATATTCCATAACCTCAGTTACTGTAACAAATAATAGGATGGCCAGTGAGGAAAAAGAAATTGCAATTATAATTTTTTTCAAAATTAAGAAATAAGACAACTGATCATCATATTATCTTCACATTCAAATGAATTTTCATTCCAAAAGATGACCATAAGAATTTTATTTTCGGGAAAAATGAATAAACAAAACTGCTGGTCCAGTTTGAACACATGAATGTATATTGCCAGCTCTTAAGAAGAATACTGGTAAGAGCTTCCAAAGTCCAGAATTTTCCCAGATCTGCCATGTGCCATGTCCCAAGGTGACCAAGCTATATTTGATTGTTTTGATACTACCTATTCAATTAAAACATTATGCTTTAAAAATGCTTCAGGGGTTGTCTATTGCCTACCATTGCCATAAATAATCATCTCCCCATATGATGAATATAATGTGTTTCCAAATATGAATAACCTTTTATTACCAATGTCCAAATGTCGGTTGATTTGTGAAAGAAATAACTAAATAAATCTTTAATCAGGTTGACAACAGGAATTGATGAAGTGCTCTCATCGAGATGATGATGATGAAACTGTGTTCGTCATTGAATTTTCTGGTAAACTGTATTATTTCAAATGACTTTAATTATTGTCCTGTTTATTCTTTTCATTACAATATTAGTCAACTTGGCCTCAAAATCATGCTCAAGTATGGCTTAAGATCCACGAGTATTCTTCCCTTTATCCCAGTATTTTTTCTCTCAGGTTTCTACTGAAGTGCAGTAGGTGCCTGTCATCCTTTGATTTTCAACGAGTTACTGCTAAAATTCCTCGATGTGCTACCTTTCCAAAAGATATTGTTAAATTCTAAAGACCCTGTTCTAGTGGTTAAATGATAAGAAGCTAGAAGTAATCGCGCTGATATTTGTTAACACAATATTAGACATTTTCATTGGTAGTTGATTTTTCAAGCATTTTAAATTATTTATCTGCTTAGTGTTTGCTATAAGAATACAAATAATTCTTGAAATTACAATGCTTAAGGGTAAAATCAAAATACAAAGAATACCTGTATTTCTACTTTGCATCATGTAAACCATCGGACTAACAACATGTAATATATTACACATTGACAGTACATTTCAACCTACGAATGATTGTTAAAATCATTCTACCTGTAGCATTGTCTAGAAATTTTCAAACAATATATACTAAATATGGCAAGATTTCAAAGCTTCCACTGATGAATGATGGGTTTATCAGAAAGACAAGCTATTAAATTTAGTAACTGATCATTGTTTGTTCTCCAGTTGACTTCAGGAATGAGAATGGAAACGCAGTTGCCTCATCATACGATTAAGAGGATTTCATGTATTTTAAATTTGTATCTACCAGTTTGTCAGATGACTGGGAGAGAAGAACACATTCACAACACAAATGGAGTCACAGAGAGCCAGAAAACATCCTTTGGTTAAAGGTGAGGTTACCTTTAAGATTTCAGGTACAAAGATCTAATTTAATTTCTTCTCTTTGAACTTGCATGAAAAGTAATAGTTTCATAGAAATGTTTTCTGAAGTGTGATTTTTATGATCTCAAAGCTGAGGCACTTGACATTCCCGCCAGCCATGGGTGATAAAGTGATAATCACATAACACATTCTAATTGTTAACTGCAATAAAAGAAAACACAAAACGTCTGACATTCTCAAATAATATTTTTGATGATGTTACAGACACTTTTCAAACATCTACCCGTGTTGGCGCTCAGTATGCAGAAGAAGGGAAGCTACAGAGGTCCAGCACATTTACTAACAATATATCGTGTCAAATATTTTTTGTCACAAATAGCAATTACACTAAACATAATACCAAAAGGCTATTGATTGAAACAGACAGTAGTGCAAAGAACCTTTGTAAAATTAGGAGAATAAAATGGGCTAAATTTCCGTTTAAAGGGACACAGCTGAATTATGTTCTAATGTTAACCCCGCACAAACTGGCATCCATATTAGGTGGTCACTATACAGAAACCTATCTGCTTTCACCATCAATTACTCTCGAGAAAAGTGGGTTATAAAATTTACTGAACCATATACCAAAATATTAACCATAACTTGTGACAGCAAGCATCTGTATGATTGCACACCCAGCTAGTTATTTCTATAATACGTTATTACATTTTGTTTCCTGGATGTTTTACAAGAGTTGTCTATGTGTGGTTCCAAATAGATTACAGAACCTCCAGTTAACCTACCGATCAGTGTACAGAAGGACGTACTTCTCCACAAGCTGAGACAGAGCCAAGGACTCACAAGAGTTTATACTGTGCTAATTTAGTAAATTCAAATAATTTATCTGAAAAATATTTTGTAAACAAATTAGTTTATTGCAGACAACAAACTCCAACAAGTCTCAATGAAATAAAATTATGATATCAAATACTTTAAATGATGCGATAAAAGTCTTTGTTAAGCTCGCACGACTTGTCAAATGTTGGGAAACAAATTTATTTAATAGAGCCTAAATGAGAACAAAATATGTTAACTTAGAATAATTATAATTAAACACTACCTTATCAGAAAAAACCTTTTGTCGTTATAACCACCAAGCAAATTCTAGGCATTCTATCAATTAAATTTTCAGAGTAGACTGGTATTAGTGAGTTCTGAGAAATATTCAGGTACTGCCCCAACTGTTGTATCGTACATCATGTGTCATTTTTATGTTCAACAATTCCAAAGGTAACACATGTCGGAATCATGCAGACAAAGAAAACATCTGCTTATGAAGTCGTCACATCAACAAATTATTGCCTGTGATCGTAGAATAATGCAGTAATCTTCAATGCATGTTGTTCAGTTTGTTTTGAACAATTCACCAATGTAGTTTGCTTCAAACATTATGATACCACCCAACCCCTAACGATCTACCATAAATGAAACACACTAATCACTTTAGCGTTATCAAAGCTGCCGATTACCGAAAAATGGTCACAAATCACCTTAAAGAGTAAAATATCAAATGTATTTCACGATCTATTTCTCCCCAACCCCGACCTCACCTAAACCCTATAGAACATGTCTGGGATGAGCTCTCTTGGAGCACAGAACAATGGATACATGCATCTGGAACCATTTCTGCACTGTGCCAGATATCTGGTGTATGGTATGAAATGCAGGTGTAATGCTGCAGTGAAGCATAGAAATATCAATGTACACTACTAAAGGTCATGTGACTTTAGGATGGGCAGACTATGACTTATTCCCTGTAATTATGATATATCTAGATATTCTGCAATTGAAATCTATGTCACACTTTCTGATTAGGTTTGAACCCTGTGCAGGTTTTAAAATCCTAAATGGCTTTGTACAATTTATTTCCATATATAGTTTAAATCTTTTGTCAAGTTGTTATGGTTGCAAGACTAATGTGTGTGAACCATAATATTTCTTTTACATTCATTCTCAAGCAGCTGGTAAGTGTAACCTAGAGTGAGTGATAAGTACTAATACAGAAAGACTGGCTGCTGCCCACAGATACAAATGGCTGCCTGTACAGTTGGAAAAGAGAGAGTACAACATCATAGTGAGATAAAAGCCATGAGAGCTGTACTTAGCATTTAAGTTAGTGTTAACTGATAAATGTAATTAAATGAAAAAGGAAAATGGATTAATGGTGAACAAACAGGGATGTAATGAAGGAATACTTTCTTTTTTTTATGAACTCTACCAAACAATCAAGTGCCATCTTTTATCATTTAGTAACTCGCCACAATACAAACCTTTTGTTAGTTTAAAACCTAAAGGTTCGAAGCCATACTTCAGGATGTCGGTAAACTATACTTGAAAGACCATGTGATCTTTAACCAATGGGATCAATGACATGAATTTTGAAAAAGATACATATATGGACCTGTTATTTTCCATATATCAACTGACCACAATTTTTAATATTTGAATTCAAAACTTTCATGAGAATATTTGAGAATCGTTAAATTAGTTACATCTATAAAGATGTTTAGCAGAACAAAAAACATAGCATGGAAATAAAAACATACCCAGGATTGTATAATCTGCAGTCTTCTGTCCATGATGTGTATCATAAAATGGTGCATGCCATGGTCTCTGATCCATTTCCATTATTCCTTAACCATACAGTGAAGTGGCACGTTTCCTGAACAAAAAGAATATGGCTTGTTGTTTCTTCATTAATTTGTTTTACCTACAAATAAAAATCTCCTGATCATAAATTATTCATGTATTTATAAAACTTGTGTTAATTATTTTTTAAATTGCCATTAATATTGCAATGTAAGTTTACTTGTTTCAATTTATTTTCTCCATCTTTTAGGATTACTTTACCGCCTCCATGCCACTGGTAGTTTTAATTTTAGCTTCTACCAAAATTTTTCCTTCCAGAATAAAACCAGTTTGCAACACCCTTTTGCTGAAAACTGGAAGCGGATTTGGCAGTCACAACATACTTTTTTAAGTAAGGGGGAAACAAACCATCTTCTGTCTTTCTACAGAGCCCCGTCATGACTTCAAGGTCTTGAGGAAATACTTCAAAAGTGAGCTAGCGAGGGAGAGAACAAGAGCATCAGCTTTAGTGACCAAGAAAGTTATCAGGGGTACAGTTTGGGCATGCAGTCGTCAATAGTTATTTGCAGAAAACCACCACAAGTAGCTGAAAAATTCATATTATAAATCCTCTGTATAACTGAAGGGAAGAAACCCATGCAGTTTGGACTGGCACACAAGGCAAAAGAGAAACCACGCCAGAAAGATAATCAAAACAAGTCATTAAGTCTCAGCAACAAAGCATAATCTCAACATGCCACTGTTTTCAAATAACTGCCATCTGCTTGACAGAGGTTGGGGTCATCACCACCGGGATTAGCACACACTACTAGGATGTCCAGCTTAACCTTCAGGATGTCTTTTGCAAGATTATCAATAGTTCATCCATCACAAAAACTTTGGCAAAACTGGGATCACACTAAGTGTGTTGTCATTCCTAGATTTCCCAGGTGATCTCTCTGGTTCACTTGGCATGGGCTTGCTTGGTAGATGAATATGTCTCCATGGAAGATAAAAAAAAACATCTCCAGTACCATCATCAAGCTCATCAGAAACATGAGGCACAACACAACCAAGATTACCACACCTATATAAGCCCATTTCTTGACCTATTGTGCACTACCAATTTCTTCTTCCAGGCATTTTCTTTGTGGATGAACCTTTGCTGTTGTTGTTTTTCTCACTGACTCCAATGTTAAGTAGGAAGCATATGTCACAATTAGTTATTTTCATCACCTCAATGGCCAGCTTCGTGGTCCAATCGTCAATCACACCAAGTGCCACTTGACGTGTCTCAAACCACTTGATGTCAACACCATTGTCTTCATGGAGCAGAAAGATGTACTTGGAAGATCTTCTTCGTTAATTTGGCTGTGACAGTAGAATTGCTGTATATTTTGCCTTTTGTGGCTTCTGAGACAAGCCACTGTCCATGCATAATTTACTCACCTGCTTCCTGATTCCACCAGTATTTAATCTGAGCTTTGGTTTTTTCATCAGTCTTTGGTGTCGTACTGCTGCATGATTCTAAACTTCTGCTTGAGAACCATTCCATTTCACCTGCTTAATCACACTTTTGATGGGTAACACCACCTACCATCTGACTTGGGCTGTTTTCTTTCTGTACTCATATGCACAACAGAGCCATTGTGTCTTAGAAAAGTAATAAAGATTCCTTCCACTCAGCATTCCAAGAACAGAAAGAGTTCCTACAACTGTGCAGGGCTGCTGAGAGCTGGTACTGAGTGCAAGGCAAGATACATGATCAGGTGCCCACTCTTTAAAGGCTGTTGCCACCAAACACACTTTACTACCTTTTGAACAAGTTTTTTATGTGACTTAATTTACCTTAAAATTTGAATGTGTTCATTACTGAGAAGCATTTATTAGAACAGAAGTTCTTTATTTCTTATTATTTATATTTCTATCATATATATGTGTTTCTTCTTATTATTTATTTCTAAGAGTTCTTATTAAAATTAAAACGCCATTGATAAGCAAACACAAAACTTAACATTCTTTATCATCGTTAATAACGTTCAATGAAAACATTTAACACCTAATCAGCTTAGTCATGAAGTTGTCTACAAGTCTACAATTCATCTAAGAATGCTTTGCAGGCTTTTCTGATAGCAAATGTTTCAATTTTATCAAAACTTTAGATAGCTTGCAAGTTTTTCTTCAATGGCCAATGTTCCCAAATCTGGGAGGCACTATTCACAATACATAATTCGGCCTGAGGCAATGTATAATACAGACCAGAGTGCCAAATGGCATCTGTACTTCAGCTACAGTCACTGAAAGAGTGAAAATGATATGCAGAACTACACAACAATTTGGAAATAAGCATGAAATTTTAAGTTCATGAATGTTATTTAGGAGGTCCAACAGTTCCAAAGTAATGACTTCAATGTTAGCCAAATGAATTGATTTCAAACATTTCACTTCTTCACACAAATCTGTTGTGACATACATCAGCACGGTAGTCTTAATGAATGGTTTGCATTTTTCTTCAAACTGATTTTCATTTTCAGTATTTTTCTGTATTTCCACATAAACCCAAATTTCTCATCTCAAATCTGCTCAGCTTCATAACGGTTTTTAGGTTGGAAATTAGATTGTCAAGAACGACATAGAAAAACGTTTGTCTTGAATAGGTCATCTGGATTTCTAATTGTTGTTACATCATGAAACATTTTCCTCTCTTAGTGCATATTTCTGGAAATTTTTGTTCAGTATTCATTGCATTGGCAACAATTTTAGTTTCAGAAAGTACAATATTCCAGTTTTATAAAATAAAGCTTAATTCAACTAATAAGCTTTCAATGTTCTTGACTTCAACATCAATGGTAGTATTTCAAGCTTGTAGCAGTTTTCTTCTGTGGTCAATTGTTCCAAAATCTTTAACC
Source organism: Nautilus pompilius (assembly GCA_018389105.1). Classification (NCBI taxonomy): domain Eukaryota; kingdom Metazoa; phylum Mollusca; class Cephalopoda; order Nautilida; family Nautilidae; genus Nautilus; species Nautilus pompilius. Next base: position 23,462 of record JACATO010001572.1, read on the forward strand.
AGATTAATGCCATGATAATGCATGTGATATATTCCAAAACACCCCATAGTAGACAACATGTCTCTACAGACAATTTTAGCTTATTCGAACGTTCCACAGCAGTGACAAGCTTAGCTAGATGAGCTGCAATTGATCAAAACGAATCCACCCGTGCACTCCAACAAAGAGCATCGGGCATTGAATGTAGAGAAATTCCAACACACCCCTTCAGAATTTTCCATCGCTGCGCACTGCAGCTAAACTGATTATACAGTTGCTGTACTATCTCTTAAGATGTTGCTGCTTCAGGGCAACAATCAGCAGTGTGCACTCCACACAAGTTGAGATTGTGATGGGAAAAACTTTGCTAAAGGATTCCACTGAAGAAAAAGTGCTTGTACACCATTAAACGCCCCACTCGTGTCACTTTCATTGTCGTAACCTTGGCCACGACATTCATTAAGAGGAATTAAGTGTTTCTCAAGTGTCAACAAACCCATCAAGGTTGCAATTTCAACTCCTGATTTTGGCAGCAGTCAGTGAATTCCAAAATTCGTTCTTGTATTTCATATTTGCATTCTTCTTCATCCAGGTTAACATAACAAACAATAAATGTTGTTTGTTCAACATGACTTGAATCTAAAGTTGCATCAATAATAATAGAATACTTCTCTTTTTCTCTCTGTTCTAAGTTAGAAGAGCAAGAAATAAATTCATTTTGTGTTACTAGACAGATAATGCATTTGTAAGCATTAAATAGCTTTCTGAGATCCTCTGACCTTGCCACTGTTTTATTCAAGAAACAGGTCATGGTGACTCAAAATCTCTAGGGCTCGAAGAACATTTTCATTACTTGGCTGTCTGATTTTCTGAGATTTGCTTCTTAATGCCAAGCCTATGTCACATCAAGCAAAGAACTTGTCTCCATAAATAGCCTTCACTTTGAATCTCTTTCTCCGGCCTGGGAAAGATAGAAATTCAACTAGGATGCGATGGTACTACGGTCTGCCATTTCAAGTAACACTTTTTGTGAAGATTGCTACACTGCTGTTCTGGGATTCTGTTATATTCTGTCATGAGCACCCTGATCTAGCAGAAAATTACGAACAAATGGATGAGGGCTGAGGATAAAAACAAAATAATGGCCCTGTCGGCTTTCACTCCGATCACGAGGTGCAGAGGTTCGTTGTTTGAAAGTTTGGACTGAAGCAGCGTCTGCTGGAGACCGTCCTGGGTGCCAAGGTTTGCCCTCAGTGGTGTGTCACTGCTCTTCTGCGCTCCACATTTGTACTCCATAACCGCTAACACAATGAACAACCGACCCAGTGCAAACAAAAGTTGTCTGGAAAATACAGGACGGAACTGTCTCAGCAGGTGGCGAGCAGCCCGCGTAACCATAGATACGGCAGACACAGGGCAAACAGTCAGAACGACATGAGGCTGTAGTGGGGTAGCAAAGAGCCACCTGGGTCCATCAAGGCCATCCCACAGAGTTATTTCTCTACAATGTAAATTATAACAAGAAAATAAACAATATAATCGGTTCTCCATACACTCACCGCTGAGTGACGGACGAGAAAGTGCGTTATTCGCGTCGGGGGGTCAAAGGTCATCATCGCTGTGTCCGTGTGTCGTGGAAACGAGCTGCAGGCGACTCGCCAGAACGGTGTAGGCCTCAACCTTTCTCCCTTTTCCTAGACTTTCCTTCTTCACCCTTCTCCCACGCCTGCTTCCACCTGTATTTCTTCCCCTCGCCGACGGACAGAAGGCGGGGCCCCCGCGTTGCCGTTTATTCACTCGGGGAGAACGTTAGCGTTCGGTGGAGAAAATACCGTTGTGACTGGCGGGCGGGTCTCTTCCATCGACAGGTAAGGAAGCAGATCCCTCTGCCCCCTCCTCCTCCTCCTCCTCCTCCCCTACAATCTCTGGGCCAGAGTTTCCTTTAACCCTGACTTCTCCGTGTCAGGTGGCCCGGCAGAGAGAGGGAGGACACCGTCCGACTTTCCCTCCCCTGTACCATGTCGGGGTCTCCACTGCTGCCTCCAGACCCTCCTCGGTCGGGTAGAGAGAGATGCTCGCAGGGACCTGTTCTGAACTGGGGCTGTCGCAGAGGAAGCTGGGGGCTCATTGCAGACAAACGACGCCTTTCAGTTGGGTGCCGGCAGGGTTCTCTCCCTTGATTTTACGGTGGTGGACCTTCTCTTTTCTTGGCAGGTTTTCCTCACCTGGAAGAGGCAGCAAAAGATGGATAATAAGTGCCAGGCTGAATGGTCGGTGGATCTGTCGACATTAACACAGGAAGAGAGTTGAGTAACTTTACCCCTGACATCCCACATCCTAATGCTCAGTGTACAATTCCAGAACCTGGCGTACAAATACAGTTTCGATGCCAGTTCTATTCATCTTTTCTCTTCAACTGCATAGAATTTGTTGTATATATTCGCCAAGTTATTTGCTAAACTACTGCATTCCTACAGCCATTTGTCCCTTTGTTAGGAAACCCTGAACTCGGATATTCGCTTCGTGTCTGTTGTAGCCAAGCGGTCTTACGAGCTGGTACCGTTTTTCTTTACAGGCCGGATATGTTTGGAAATGCATGTGTTTTCATTGTTTGCACTATTATTTTTAGAGGTAAGTATTGGATGATGATGGATGATGATGATGATGATGTTGTCTTGAAGAATTTCCAATGTAGTCAGTAATGTCGCTAACAGAATATTTTCCTACATTTACGCGGGTGTACCTGAGTTTTTCAATTACAGTCTAGAAATGAGTAACAGCAATAGAGCCATCAGGGTCCTCCCATCACACTGCAGGCCCGCTGTATATGACTGAATGCACTCTCTCTCTCTCTCTCTGTCTATTGCGGAATCCCTTTATTTGACTTCTGCTTTTGTTATTCTGTTTTTGAATACTTCACTAAACTTTACTACTAACAACTGTAGGCAATTTATTCACAGCAATACTTTTCAAAGGCCAGTCAGAAATAATTATCACAAATGGAGAAGCGGATAATTCCTAAAATGGGAATTGCATTGTTGTACTTATTTTAAATGTAATTATTACAAAGAGAAATTATACCTTTTGTACAACATTCTGCAGAATATTGCTGTGGTGGGCGTGGCAACTCCAGGTAAGGACCTTAGAGGTAACATTTCTTCACTGCAAATCTTAAATGTTACTACTTTACAATAAATTCTTACATTTGGTTCACACTGTTCCTATATTTAATGGAATGGCTGCATTTCTATTATTACAATTTTTAATGTTATTTGTGTATTATTTGATGCCTGGATTTTCCCATTGAAGTATAAATATGTTGCTGATAGTAACATCAGTGGATTTCCAAAATGGAGAGGTGTAACGATTAATGCTATTTGAATAAATATTTCTCATTAATTCTTTTGTTTATACAGTTCCAAATCAATGATATGAAAGGAGGTTTTCGAATTTGTTTTGATATTATTTAACGAACAAATGTTGTACACTTATTACCTTGAAATGTAAGATATTTTGACGGTGATTATTATTTGATTATCCTTTATTTAAATCCTCTTCTGTTTTCAGACTAATGATGTTGAACAAATTACTTCAGTTTGCAGTTTTGTTGCATGTACTACTACATGTAAGGAAAATTGGTAAGTGTCTGTACATAGTCCTAGTAGTGATTTGTATTTGATTGTAAGATCATGATGATATTATTCTTCATAGATGATTGTTTGCTGTAGAGCAGTGCTTCTCAATGTTGCACATCACATTCCTCCCTTAGTGATTTCAGGCTCTTCCTATTCCTCCCCATCCTTAAATCATCATGAAAGAATAAATATTTGCATGATTATACTTTATTTTTACAATAGTATTTGTTGAAATTCAGTTAGTTTACAATGTAAAGCAATTATTGTCTAATAATTAATTAAAGGTAATTATTGACGAAAATGAAGGAACAAATAAGAAGCAATCTTTATTACTACAAAACAAAACAATTAACGAATAATTGTATTAAAGTGATTATTTGGCCAAATATTAATGAAAAAAAAATAATCTCGATTTCAGAATTGTAACTTGATATCAGATTTCCATTGGAATTGTATAACTTCAATGAGAAACAAAACAGGTAAATTTTGCTCAAAGATCACCACATTCACAAATTGATATATCCTCTTCTTTATTTCAAAATGTCTGTAAGAGCACTGAAGGCACATTCAACTAAGTATGTGGTCAGAAATGGCAGAAGTACTAGCTGGGCCTGCATAGCTAGTTTGTTATATTTGACACTGACTTGGGGATCCAGACACATCAGTTGGCTTTTTGAGGCATGGATCGATTTCATGCTGTCATCATTTTGTAAGTCCATCAACTTGCAGATCTGATCTGATTCCATAGCCCAACACTCGCTATCTTCACAGTTAACAAGAAATGGCTGAGTAATCCAAGAGGGAAATTTCAAATGTTGGAGATCTGTAAATCTGCAATTTAACTCAACATGCAAGTTGGAAAGACGTTCAGAGAGAATTTGGATAACATTGTCTGATGGTTCATATTTGCTGAGATGCGTGATTGTGACAGATTATTCTTCAAGACCTGGGCCTTCCAAAACTTTAGTTTGCTTATAAAACCACAGATTTTGGTTTTGCAGACCATGAGAATTTTTTGTTCACCCTGGAGTTCATTATTTATAACTTTTAATTTACCAAAAATATCTGCACGATATGAAATTAAGGCCTTGGATTCACTAGATTTCAAGAACTGAAAATCTTCAAGGTCCCCATCAAGGTCCAACATCGTACAGAGTAATGGACCTTTCCAGACAGTTGCCTTTCGAGAGTCATCGCACATGCGTTTCATGTAGTCATCGTTCATGTCCTGACACAATGCTTTGAACAATCTCTCTGTTTAGGATGAGCTTTTATCAAATTTACCAATTTGATCACCTTTTTCATCATTTGATCTGTCTTAGGACTGATGGTTACAGCCATCAAACTCACTCTGAATAATACATTGAATATCATTATCAGTCAGATACTTCATGATTACAGATATTTTGTGCTGTGGTGGTGATTGTAAAAGACTCGTCAAACAGCATCTCTTCCATGGATTTTGAGTTGTGCTGGAACCTGGCCTAGGCCAGTCGAATGGTTTCACCGTGTTGAACGGTTGTTTCCCTGAGTGCCAGTGAAAATTTGGTCATCTGGAGAATCGTGGTCATTTGTGTCTTGACATCGACTACAATTTCATTGATGCGGCGGCAAACAGTATCATTGCTGAGGGATAAGGTGGCAAGCTCCTGGCCAGGTCTTTTGTTGTCTTGTATTGTCCGCAGGAATATCTCAAAGGCTGATTTCAGCAGCTCTTTGCCATCGGTATGTAGTTGAGATTTCTTAGCAAGAAGAAACCTGAGTTCATAACTAGCTTGGAGCCAACATGCATTCATACTGGCTTGTGTTTTGAAAATTGCATGAAGCAACTTATGCTTGCTCTCCAACTTCTCCAGGCATTAGAAGTACTCAAGGGGTTTCTCTGCATGTTCTGGACGTACGTTTTTTGAGGTGTCCTATCAGCTTCGCTGGCCTCATGGAATCATTACAGGGGGAATTGCAGCACAACAAGCAGTAAGGTTTGGTTTTATCAGTAGCATCACGAATGAAACCAAACACTACATAGTCTGCTGAACATTGGCGGACTCTCTTGTTGGTGTTTGCAGACGCCAGCTGCTTAGAAAATGGCCTTTTGGCATTGTGGATACAAATCTGAAAAGACAGAAAACATCGAAGTCCGGGGCCTTTACCAGAAAAATTGCAGAGAATTCCACAAAGTTGTCTTTTTACATCTTGTGTGCAGTTACCCATACAAGGGAGGAACACACTTGATACTTATATTAAGCATCACATTTTTGTTTTCATAAGAATAAATGTTAATTTGACTATAAATAATTCATCATACCCCTAACAGCTGTGCAGTACAAAAATGTTTCTTCTGAGAGCCAGTTTCTACCTTGGCCTGCCATTTTACAATGTGTTAAGTAATTCTAGAGAAGAAACATAGGTGGGAGTTTTTTTCTTCTTTTTAAATATTGACATTTTGTCACATTGTGTAATATTTTAGTGATGAATGCATTTTGCTAAACTATAATAAACTTGTTCTTACTTTCTATCTTCTTTTAAAATTTTTAGATGCTCTTTCAATGTATTCGCAACCTGAACCAGCAGTTGTGGGGAGCCAGATTTGGGTTACATGTTATAAATCCTTTGGTGGTGAAATAAACTGGTGGTTGGATAATTATAAAGTTGCAGTGTCCTACCAAACCTACACTCAAATTTTTGAGAAACAACCTTATTGGGGCAGATGTAAAGTATCAGATATGTTCAACCTTGATGTATCAGCAAGATTGATTTTAAAACCAATCAGGCGATATGATAATGGTGTAAAGATTTATTGTGTTTGGTCTTGGAACCACTAAATATATAACAATGACAGTTTACGGTGAGTTCCTTCTACATATTAACTGCGCAATTTGATTTAATTTCAAATATAAATATGTCCTAACTATTAATTTTGTGTTCTTAATCTATGTATCTTTGTGAGCAAATTAATTCGGCAAAAATTCAGATTTATCAAATACTCCAGCAAGATTTGTGTGTTAGGCGATTATATTTTATTTGTTCATTTTGGAAAAAATGATAAATTAGCTAACTTTCCATTTCTCATTAGCTATCAATTTGAATGTCTTAATGAGAGATCCAGCTGTTATTTTTATTTATCCATTATCTTCCCAATTATTTGAAGATGTTAAGTTTCTCATTCATTAGAATAATTTAGCAAGAACAAAAACATTGTAATGTACATCGATGTTTTGCTACCTTGGCCAAATTAGCATTTTAACCTTATACCTGTCTCCTTTTATCTTTTACAGCTCCTGTCAAGGATTTATATATTGGCAACTATTATGGAGAAATTCCTTTTATCGCAGGTTATTATAGATCTTGCCATTGTACAGCAACATATGTTAAACCTAATGCAGTCATTAAGTGGTATTGGATCAAAGATAGGGAAGTGTACCTTACTCGAGGAGTAAATAAACAATCTCCGACAGGATATGGCTTTGTAAATGTTACAAGCACAATGAGAGTGAGACTTAATAATGTGGATCATAGGAGAGAAGTATATTGCAGAGGCTACAATGATTATAATAATGGAAAGTAATAACTTCCACACATCTTCGACTAATGAAAAGAGTAAGTATTTTATATGCACCTAAAATAAAATTTGATAGGTAAAATAGCAGAGATTCACATTTTATTGTTTGCATTCGTGCACAATATTAAATACAACAGCAGTACTCTGATTTTCACAAAGAAAACTCAACAAAAATGCTGTAATTATAAAACATGATTTTTCCAGATGACATGGATTAGTCTTATTAGAATATATAGTTGAAAGGTAAGTACATGCTTCCTTTTCATAGAAGAAAATAGGATTCTTCCATGTTACTGGAATTCATAGTTTACAGTTTACACAACTTTTTCTTTTTGAAATATTTAATGTTTCATTTGAGATAAAATTGATTGCATATCAAATAAATCCCTGTCTAGAGATTTCCCGGCTCCACGTCTAATTTTTTTTACTTATTTTTGTTATTTTGTATATGTAATAAAGGAAGAAACCAAACACAATTTCTATCCACTCACTTCATAACAATGAATCAACCCTTCTCTTCTAGTGTTCCAGCCATGATAAGGGCTGTGCCACCGACTTTCTAAATCACTTCTTCATTCAAAACTCAAACAAATGAAGATGCATGTGTCCATTTTGGTTTATGTGAAATTTTCTAACAGCATCTTGAAAATGGTATAAAGAATGAATGAATCTAAGATATTTTACAAGTTACTATAGATAGGAGTAAAAAATTTGGAACCACAATTTGGACCCTTGAAATTTCATTGGATCAGGTACTACGGGACCAAAACTCTGATAATGTGTCCGTCAATAGGAAACACAATTCAGGACCAAAAATGGTTAGAATTTTCAGCCTAACATGAGGAATAGATTTTGAACTAAAAGTTGCTAAGAGAACCAGTGAGGTATATTATGTTAATTTATTCATGTCCAGCACACACAACTTGTGCATACAGTATATGCATATATCTATGCAGCACAGCAGTTACTTGGTAATATGACAGTGTTATTATTAAATTTACGTCTGCTAAATCTGATAATTTAATGAACTTGTTCTGCAGGTTTCATTATCAGCACAGCTGTTGATTCCTCTCACACATTTACGTTACTTTTTTCATGGACAGACAAATTTTCGTCTGATCAGTAATTCCCGATGTTCTCAACATTCTTTGTAGGCAGTTTGTTAAATACAATTCTGATTAGGACTAGATAAATATCCTACAAGAGATTCCTAGTTTCCTGGAATTTTTCACTAGTTCTGGTTACTCTACATACTCTGGAAACACTCTCAATTTTTCCACCATCTGTCCTATAGTTAGCTCTAATGTGAGTATCCATGCATTCTACCCAGTAGTTGCACCTCACTTATTCAAGGTTTACTCATGGACATATTCAGTTGATCACAGCCCTTACGTTCCTTCTACATTCCTATCACTAATTTTGGGTATCTGTTCTTGCCCTTTCAGGACATTAGCCCACAGACTGCTCTAATTTTCAGTATTGTCACATTTTCACCTCTCATGCCATTGAAAATATTTAGCTGTCAGCCCATGCGGTTTGACAGGTGAAACAAACACTATAAAATTTATTCAGTTTCTCTTTCTTTTAAAGAAAAAAAAGATGGTATTTATTATTTATGGCAGCTACTGGTAGAACCTTTAGGCTATTGAGTGAATGCTTAGCTCCTTTTCAGGCATGATGGACTTGTTTGGACACCTGGGGACCAAAATAATTCTGTTTGCTTGATTTATCTTGGATAAGCTTTTGAAGGTTTATTAAATTATCTCAGGCCAACTGGAACTTAAGAAAATCTTAAACATTTATGACCAGGAGCCAAATTGGCCTAATGATAAGAAAATGAAGCTGGCAGAATAGCCTTTGTTATGCAAGTTAGTACATCAGCCAGTGCCTTTGTCAGCTTCTCTCCCATCACAGAAACTCCCTGAGACAAAGTTATTCTCCACAAACTGATTTGCATAATTAATCATACCAGATAAACTGATATTTCCTCCTGGTTTAAATCGTAACATTCCTACTGTAAAATGTATTTAATAATTTTCGTACAGATGGATTATGGCATGTTCTCTGCGCCTCTTGAAATTTCAACAGGAAATTAAAAGTTTGCAGAACAAATTCTCTAAACTCAAAATGTCAACCCAGATTTCAGAGACAAGGTCACTTGGCTGGTTCCACCTTTTAGTAGGGATTGCACCAAAATTTCAAGAATAAATTGTATTGAAGAAATCTCAACAGAACAACGATATTATTACCACTAGATAGTATGGCTAACTTATTGGTTATGTAATCAAAGGTGCGGCATGGAGTGATTAATGAAATGTCTTTTTTACAACTTAGTTTTCTATGAATAAGGGGACTTCGTGAACTGTGCTTCTAAAAATAGTTGTAAATAACCTTTTGAACATGATGTAATTGTGTGAAAACCTTCATTTACAAATTCTGTTTTCTGTATTTAATAAATCTTTGTTTTTCAGTAAAAGTGAATAAAGTTTATATTTCAAATAATGTCACTGGTAAATCAGCTTTGATTAAAGTGAGAGAGAATGTGGCAACAGATATTTACTGTTCAGCAAATAAAACTGATCCTAAAACTATCATTACTTTCTGGGAAGTAAGACAAAATGGACAACAAAAAATGCTACGCCATATATATCAAAAGATCTTAAAGCACAGCGGACTTTACACCACTGTATCTATGACACGCATTACTCCGAATATTCGAGATAATGGAGTCAAAATATACTGCCATGGTAGAAATATTTTTGTTCCTGATTTGGATTTTCCAGGTGTCAATTCTAGAAATTTGGTGGTGGAAATTCTATGTAAGTATTTTTGACTTTCTGTAAATTTTTGTAAATAATAGTTTTTTTTTATATTTGAAGGTGGAAATTCTATGTAAGTATTTTTGACTTTCTGTAAATTTTTGTAAATAATAGTTTTTTTTATATTTGAAAATAATTTGTACTCTAGGTTCTGAGAGTTAAATCTATTTAAGCCACAGTAGCAAAATGGGTGAAAGATTCATGTTTATACAATGGTGCAGCTATCCAGAGCCTGCTTGGATAATTTAGAATTATGCACCTTGGCACAGTATTTTCTTTATCAGCCTACCATAAACTAAGCCTTTGTTAATCTGGTTAAACTCTCTTTGTTTGATTTACTGTCCATTTCCAGTTTTGCTCTTTCTTGCTGATGTAAATTACACATTTGTTTTCTGCATTGACCATTTGTTGTCACTCCTTCATTGGTTAGTATATGTTGACCGTTTTGTTAATTTGATCAATCTTTTTACCACGGAATGTTCTTGAGGGTATATTGTTGGTTTTGCTAACTTCCAATTAAGCTGGTTATCATTCAAGATGCAAGATTTTCCTTTGCTTTTCCTCCTCCAACAACAAACTGTTGATGTCCATACATGACTCTAATATTTTTCTGGAAGCTGATCATGCCATGCCCAAAAAGTTGCTTATTGGCTATGAAAGCAGAAATACATTGTAATTTTGCTTTGAAAATTCACTGTATTTATTTAATTACTGCGTGTAATGGCTTCAATAGGGTTAGTGAGGAATTTGAAACTATCTGATATCTGTTTACACATGATATCACAATACACAAACCTTCATATGGTCAAAATGCCTAGCAGATGGCCACCTTACTACTATGCTGGGGGCTCACTTTCATGTATACAGTCGAGAGAATGCATGTTCACGTGCTGATGTTGAGCTATTAGTCTGTGTTGTGGTGATTGTGTCATTTCTTAGCCTGTGTGTACTGAACATAATCTAGCTTCTTGATGAACTTTGCTTCTCCAAAGGATGTCCACATCTGATAGTAAGAAGTGCACAAACTAAATAGAGAAGAGGAATGTTAAGCTGTTTTTATATGACCATAGTTCAAAATTTCAAGTCTTCAAGCAGACATCATATGGAAAACAGCTTTGGAGTTTGTTTAATGTATAGAAATAAATTATTGAAGATGCATGGAGGGAAATGTTGCTGAGATGAAAATAACAAAAATGAGAAGGTGTTGGTAGCAGAAATTATCTATAAACAAAATGCTTACATCAATGTTGGAGGACCTACTGAGAATACCAATGAGTTTGATTATCTCAACATGTTCAAACCTTCCTCATTTTGATATTTTCACTTCTATTCCACTGCTAATATATTTTGAACAAAAGATCACTTAGGTTGTCAGTGATCCAAATGGTCTTTTAATGCAATTATTTGATATCAGTGAAATGCATTTCAGTTATGAAATAGAATTTTATTTAGTTTACATATGTAAAATGTTTCTTTATTTAATGAAATTTTATGGTGAGGTTTATTTGATGTATACTTTGCATTGTTGGTGATTTATATTTTAAGTCAATTAACAATATTATATATACTTTAATTGTCAGTAGTTGATTTTACTTTTGTTGCAGATGCTCCATATGATCCCCCAGTGATTTCCGGAATAAATAGTAACAAATTTGTTTATGAGAATGCTAAAGTTAAGGTGTATTGTTCATGGAGAGGCGGGAATCCTGACAATGCTCGTGTGACTTTGAAGTGTCCAGGAAACTCTCCTACCACAGACACGCTAACAGTCAGTAAATACATGACAGTATCAAAACTGATGCATAGAAAACATTGCATTTGCACTGGATTGCACATACTTAAAACGGTGATTGGTACATCGACACAAGTCTTCAAAGTTTCTTGTAAGTTCAGTCAAAGAATCTTTTTGCATATGTATAGTAAAACACCATTTATCCACATTATTTGAGTTAGAAATCTTAGTGAATCAGCAAAGACGTAGATAATTAGATAAATAAACATCCCAAAAGTAAGACCCAGGAGTTAAGAATTTGAATCAGCTGAAAATAACCAACTAATTTATTCTCTAAATGATGAGACAATCTGGCGATTTTCTCTACTTCATTGAGTTTTATATGCATTAAGTGTATCCACTAATAAAGAAAATTTCAGTGGCACCATTTTCTAGGCAGTCTTTCCCCAGCTTGATTCATTGGTACCAACCAAAATTATGGAAGGTCATAAGTTACCAAGGTAAATAGTCTGTTCTTTAATCGTTAAGTAAAAGTCACCCATACAGAGACAGTGCACAGCTGTTTTTGTCTCTGGAACCGCAAGTATCTTTTACCCTGTGGACAATGTCATCAAAGATCATATATTTCCTTGTAGCTACTTTACTGTGCTGTTTTCAAATTTTCATTGAAAAAATAAGTAATCTTTTCTTTATGGTGCAGGACAGGTAACACATTCTAATGGTTAGTTGACACATTATCCTCCTCCAGCAGGGTTTCCTCAAATATTGAGAAGTTCTCTCTGTTATTGCAAGCAGTGCAGTACACAACCACAGTAACAACAAGAAATGTGATCAATCTGTTAGTAAATCACCTGACAATGTTTCTGTGACATAACGGCAACATAATGCGATGAATTGATTGTTATGTAGCATAAATATAATTCTTTATTCATGCCATTGGCTTTCCAATGAGCTATTTTTGTTTAACTGTAATTACTATGTTTACAACAAATAATATGATGCAAAAGGGAAACATACATGCAAATATTTTCTTTTTATTGTGTATTTATTGTCTAATACCTTTGCTGCTGTAATAGTCCATTGGTACATTCATTAAAACTCAATTTGGAGTGGTTGAATGTGTGTTGCATGTAGAAGAAAAGCAATCTAATAAACCTAAAAGAACAAGAGAAATGTGGACTCTCTTGTACATGCCTTCCCTTTACTTTGTACTATCAAAACGGAAGAATCTTAACGGTAAAGTTAAGGAGTAAAACAATTGATATCATTAAGATAAATATTGTTGTGAGAGGTATACCTGCTGGGTATTTATGTTTGTTTCATTTATTGACTCTGACTTTTTTCTTTTTTTTTTTTCGTATCATGCGAAAGTTTGGTGTGTATGTAAAGTTGCATATGTGTGTGATGGAGCTGGGTCGATTCCACGACCGGCTGCCACGATTAGCCATGGGCATCATAAATGTTGCCAAAGCTGCTGGTGGTAATTCTCAAGGAAAGTAATTGGTTTGAAAGCAAGTGTAGAACCATCATTACTAGTTTGTGTCCCCATTAAGGACTAAAGGTGGGTAAAACAATCTGGATGTGCTAGGTGGGGCAGCCAAATGGCTGCTGCACAATTGCAGCAGCTCATTAGCATGACTGACTGGTAAGTTTAGTAATGGAATTCGTCAGAATAGTGGGAAAAGAAACTGAACTTAATGAGGAATGATTACCATTTGTTGTCTGGTTGTGGCTGCTGTTTGTATTTAATTAATCCATTAATTAGTCACGTTTTTAATATAAAATTTCCTACCCAATGGCAAAATTTACTGGCGATGAGTTACTCGTTTTAGTAATAAGAGCAGAGGATTGACTTTAGCAGCACAGAAGGTACTCGGACATTGCTGCTTGTACAGTTACTATTCTTGTCTGCCACAACATAATTATAAAGAAAATGTAGAACCTGGTTGGTTGTACTTAGTTTGTATTTTTAATTGCTTTTTATTACTTGAATGTATCAGTGTGGGCAATATGGAATAATATCAGCTGATGTGGAGTGAGGGGTGTCTGAGGTAGAATATGCTCTGCATGACACAGAAGCCAAGAGCCCATGAGTGCTCTGGGATTGATGATTATCACTACAGACCAATTAATGGAAACTAGGCTGGTCATCCCAATATTAAATTGTTTTTAAATATAATTTCTATTTGGACGTTATCTTTAAAGTATGTTTGGAATAAAGAGGATTTATTATACTTTCAATAAAGAAAATTAGTTCCAAAACATTAAATTAATTGAATTCATGTAACCAAATGCAAAAAAAGGAAATTTTGAAATTGTAAGATTCTTTAATCACTTTTATTGGTTTTGGTAAAGTTAGTTTTTAATTAAAAACTGACTTCTTTTTGTTTTCAATAATTTTAACCAGGGGGGTGCATTTTTTCCCTTTACATATAAGATCATATTGGTCAATACACGAGCTGGCATACAAGTTATTGTAAATAATTTTATTTGGAATATACAGTTTTGAATACAAGGCTCTTCATAATACATGGTTGGGATGAGACAAACACTGGAGGGTAAACATCAGGAAAAAAGTAAAACTATGCTAAAGTCTGGAACCTGGTTTGAAATTTGAGTTATTAGCATGTAGTCTTAATATTTTGAAAAAGCATGTTAATTTTTTTAAAGTCTGCTATGTTTGTATTTACCATGGTTAAGGAGGAAGTGCACAATTTAATGCTGTTAGCTAGCTGCTGCCATTTGTGGCATGATAGCAGCATAGGGAGAAAAGACCGAAGATGCTTTATATGGGTAGATCTACACTTTAGAACAATTGTTCATCAATTTGTCATTTGGTCAAGAGAATCCAAGAAGCTGTAAATAGACAGGGTTTTGTAAACATATTTAAAGATGTAATGAGTGTGTGTTTGCAGGAAGCATTTGATATTGAAATCTTTATTCATAGTGAGAAGAAAATCAATGTGGGGATGAAAACTATCAGCAAAGTTACTAGACAGGTAAATGTGTGTGGATACTGAATGGGCACTACTACTCCTGAAGTGGAGAAATACAGTCCAGGGGACAAAATGTTCAAAAGACAAACCCTATGAACGATCACATTATTGTCAAGTTATATATCTACACCTATTTAATATTTTAAATGGTTCTACAGATTTTTGATACCAGTTAGTTTGCTACTAGGTCATATCACTACCATCTTTTACTTCAGGATCTATTGATTTATATTTTCTGCTTGCTTTATTCACAAGAACGTTAATGGTTGGTTGTGTGGAGCAACCATCTTCACTAAGCCAAAACGACCTCTTCAACAGAGCTTGCTTTTAGAACATTAAGCATCGTTGTAGTAGTGATGTGTTTTGAACGGTTCTCAGGGTATTCTAAAACGGTTTTTATTATTCAAAGCTTTAAAATCAAAATAAAAAACAAATTTTAGAAATTCTTTCATGCTCCAGTCAATTCTACAAAGAAAATTAATTTCATCTGTAGGCTCCTATCTCCTGTAACAAATTTCTGACACACTGTTCAACGTCTCTGTATTTCTTTCCTTGCATCAGTGTTTCCAGGAGTACAGTGTACCATTTGGTTCTTGTCAGGATTTCCATTTTCAAAGCAGTTATCAAAGTCCAAATGTTGGGATGGTTATTTGTTCCTGTACTTCAAAGGGCATTGTGAAACTGCTCAATGTTGTTGTTGTTTGTGGATGACATGCTATTTTCAGTGCATTCATGAACATTCCAGGAAGTAATAGAGAAAATGGGATCATCATGTCTTCTCCTCTGATGTAACAAAATCGAAGTATGAAACTATTTTTTTGGGAGGAGGAGAGGATCATCTTCCGCAGAGTCACCTCAAAACCATCCACTACATTGTTTCTCTGCACTTGTTGCATTCCTTTCTGTTAGCATCTAACTTTTAGATTAAATTGATAATCTTGACGGTATCTTGGCCTCATGTTTATTTTGACCACTTTTTTGTAAACATTCTTCAAAGATGGAACAAGTGATGTTACTGATGCACCAGGAAAATGGGAAGAGAAACTGACAACACAGATTTTTCAAAATCTATCAAGGAATCTGGTCTTATGTTAGTTCTGAGCTCTTTGAGTTTGGCAAATAATTGATCATAAGTAGCTTGTCTTTTGTCCGGGGCTAAAGCAAAACATGGATCACTCAGGATGTCAGTTTGAATGCAGGGTGTACAATTGATACTAAATGCATGAGCCGCATTTAAACATTCCATCACCTGCCCAACTCCTGATCTGTTCAATATCGACCATTCCAACATGTTTTGCAAACATCAAAGTTTGTGTGGGGTCATCTTCACCACTATCAACCTACAGGAATTGTCACCATAGACAAAATTGCAATATTGTTCCTTAGGAACAGCAGGAGCATTTTTCTTTCCTGCCACCAATTCGAATATTGCAACTCATTGAAGAGATAGATAGCAATTCTGCCAAAACACAATCATTCAAGTTAATGGAAGCCTTGGAAATGTCAGATCGAGGTGCATTTTATCAGAGAGCTCATACTATTTCCATGTTGGCAATTTCTTTCTTAGGGTTCTTGCAGTAGTAGCATGATTGTGCTCACTTACTATCTTAACGTCTTGTTTTCTTCATCTGTCCAGGTATGGACTGTTGCTTTACAAGGATGCTTTTCGTGCAGCCACTATTGCTTTGATCTTTCAGCATTTCTTTTATGCTCCTCCTAGATGTAGTTGAAATCATCATCAAAGATTTTCCCATTATGTAATGAAATGATTTCTCACATTTAGCAACTGAGTTTTAAAATGTTTTCTATCACAATGTTCACTTGTTGCTTTATCGTGATTTTATTAGTTTGAAAATAAATTCCACTCAAATATGCATATAAGACAGATGCATGGTAATAAAATGTGGTTGCTCAGTAAGTAAGTTAGTTTTTTTCAGAAATCGTGTTTCATATGTTATAATCCTAATATATTCTTTGTAATTTGTTTAGAGACAATAATGGAAATAGTGCAGTGTTTTAAGTTGTATGTATATGGTTAACTTAATGGAAGGAGGTACTCAGTAGTTTTGTTGAAGTATTCATGATACAAGCAAAGCTTCTCATGGGAAGAATTAAATTCAGATTGATTGCTGGATGTAAATGAAAGTTTAGTTCACATTACAACAAGAATCCGTCATCTGACAAGTCCATAAATGGTTGAATTAAATAAAGTAGCTAAATGAATCAGCCTCAGTTGATAATACAACACATTCTGGTAGAACAGAAACCACTCGCCATACAATTGCAGTTGTCAAAGAAACTTTTTCAGGAAACCCAAAGAAATCAGATTGGAATATTTTAGAAAAAACTCAGCTTTCACCTTTCACCCCTCCATAAAATATGGAAAGGGAGATTGAATATGATGCATTATATCCCAATTATCTGGAGGGATGGTTTGAAATATTGGCAAATTTGGCACAGCATTGGTTGTTTCACTCAAATATTTTCCATGTATAGCTTTGTAATAGAATGTGTTCAATCTTACATAGTTGAACAGCTACTACATATTAACTAACTTAGATACTTTATAAACACCCAAGATATACACAAACTCAGCTGCTAACTTGGAATTTCAGAATTTTGTTTAGAAAGTTTTCTTAGTAGTTGTAGCTGAAGGATTAGAGTAGAATGTGAAAGAATGATGGTTATATCTGTCTGAATCTGTTTTGCTTTGTCACTACCATGGTCCATGTGCACATCTGGTTCTGAAATTAAAGATGTTCAGTAAAAGTGGTTGGTTGGTAGTGGATTCTTTCCCTTCAGAGACCCCTCAGCAAGAATGTGGTCTGTCTGTATTTCTTAGTTCAGAACACTGAAATGTACTCAGTAAATATTTTAAAACTCCCTCTTTGAATTTCAGTCAGTTTAAAATCAAAAGAGAAAGAGAGAGAGTATAGGTAATGGATAGTAACAATGATTTGGAAATTAAATTACTGTGTGATTGAATAAACCTAATCACTGGAATTTTAGCATCAATGGAAGAACAAAACAGTCAACAAAGGCGAATGATTTCAATTCACTTTTTAATTAAGGTTCAAAAGTGATCATTGTCTGAAGTTGACTTGACTTAGAAAAAGTTTATTTTGGCAGTTTGCAAAGTTGAGGAATAAGGTGGAGGATATAACAAGAGATCATCCAACCATTTAGATGAAAACAAAGTGGTTTTGACAATTTAATATAACATCAATTGGATTGTTCTCTATCTGGCGTGGCCACCCTTCAATCTATAGACTCTGAAAATATGTTAATCCAAACCAATGTGTTACAAAAAAAACGGTTTACAAATGAAACATCTGTCCATAGATTTTGTTTTGGTGCTACATGGCAACTGCTGCCGGGGGAAGCTAATATAAAACAGCTCTGATTGGGGCACGGTTTGGACCATTGGCCATTTGCACAAACTTTGTCTTTTAGTGTGTTGTAGCTCCCTGATTTTGACCACATTTACTGACTGCTTTTTAAAATGCTGTTTCATTGTCATTGTTGGTTCCTTTCACTTCTTTCCATGGCTACATCTCTACTTCTGTACAAAAAGAGAAAGTTGGATTCTGAATGTCATGTTTATGATCAAAGTTGACTGAGCAATATTTGCACTTTATCCAAGAAGCAAGCCAATATGTGCTTTGTCTTGTTAAAGTCCATCGCAGGAAACCAAAGCTTCAACTTGTAACAGCATGATGAGAAGATGGAGGCAGAGAGAAGCTCGCCATGATTTGAGGTAGTTAATCTTTGAATTAATATGAAGTTGTATTTTTTCTTTCATATTCGTTGTAAATCAGAGGAGGAAAAAACCTTTTATTGTTTCTTCTCATCTTTCAGTTTGTTTCCTTTGACCAAGATCTTATGGGTTAATCTGTTTTTGAAATTCCCTTTTATTTTATTGATCTTGGGGTTCAAAAACCTGTGATGTCTGACTGTTTAGGAGCAGCTCAGTGAAGATGTCATCGTCTACTTTCCATAATGTCTCAATGTTGGATTCTACTTAGCTGTTGTTTGTTAGTTTTGTCTCAAGATTGTGTTTGTCTGTTTAGCTCCAAGACAATTTCAATATGTATTTGTTTGTTCATCCTATTCTTGACTGGAAAACATTGACACATCACGTGACCTCAGGTCTTCTCTCCAATTTTTTTTTTTTGGTCCAGGTAAATGACATTGGTACAACAGTAAATTTTGTGTGATTTATACCTGGACAAGTGAAATTTGAATATTGTGGGATTTATTGAGAAATGAATGTAACACAAACTTTGATTGACATTTTAAAGAACAGCACAGTATGATACCAATGGTTAAACCTAGTATTCAGGACAAGAATGTGATTAGTATGAATCAGCCCTGTTCATTTTGTAAATATTGTTAATATTTTCTTTTTATTTTCTTATTTAGTCAGACCAGTGGTAACAAATGATATCAACTACACAAAAATCCAGGGCCGTCGTCAAAGCAGCACATAACTTGTTACATCCCAACTCTGATGGAAACCCACCAGAGTACATATTTAGACCATGGAGCACTGGTGGGGGTCAAGTCCAATCTTCGGACTCTCTCTGGTATCAGCCACCCAAAATTCACAGAAATTGTTTCTTTCTCTTCAACGCACAAGACAGTTGGCCCTAGAGACGATAACGAGGACCGAGTAGTGCTCTTCGCACTTCCTCTTCTCCTCCTCCCTACCGTACAACACCCACCCAAGTTTGTCAGAATTCCTTCGATCTTGCTGCTTTCCTTCTTCTCTGGGGAGGGGGGGTGGTGATGGTGGTGGGTCATATTGGACACGTATCTCGTTCGTCTTCTCCTCTTTAAGATGCTCCCGTAAATGCAAAATTTCGGACTCTTCCGGTAATCCGTTTTCTACGTAACCCTCACGAATTAAAGCCTCTGTGCGTCCCGGTGGCGATGGACGGCTGTTTGATGTGCTGATTGGTATTCCGAGTGCGGTCTGAAGCCAGAAGGTGACACGAGCCTCGTCGGGCGAAGCTTTGTGCCCGGTGTTTGCTTGCAGAATCGAGCGCGCGGACGTGGCGCGCGTATCAAGCGTGCGAGGAGAAGGTAGAAGCCGTTCATCATCGCCCGTCTGTCGACATGTATTTACTGTCACAGAGAAAGACCGGCTATCGGCGTTTGCAAATGTAGCTGTCCGGGTCGGGGGTGGGGAGGGGGGAGAGAGAGAGAGAGAGTAAATAAAATAATAATATAATAATACTAATAACGTGACGAATTAACTAATGCGTCTCAGAAACGGAAAGCGGATTGAGTTAGTGACGTCGCCGTCCCGCGTTAACCCCTGGACGACCGTGGGCCGTCCCCGCGAGAGGATCCCCACGTAGATCTGGGAAGAACAGCGACGCTTCAGTCGATTCCTCGCACGGAACGGAACAAAGCCAGGGGGCCCCCGTGGTCAGACGTGGCAGTGTAAATCACTGTATAGCAGTGATAGAATAATACACGGTCGAATCGCAGCTTCGACCCGACATCAGTTCCACGATCACCTCGCAGTTACTCGTGCTTATCCGAAATGCACTGACCACAATAAAGCCAGTACTCAATTGTGGTGCATAGAATGTGATCCGAACCAGGTGAGAATAGGTATTCAAATAGGGAGAATTGTATACTGGCGTCAAGGGCCCCTTAATTCGTTAATAAGCACCAGTTTTTGTCAGACGTGGGGCTAATAATGAACGGTCAACCGCTTCCCCAGCGCACCGCCTGTTATCGGGTCGCCATCGACTTTTCTCTCCGCGATGCACAATTTTTTCTTTGGAATAATTTTTGCCAAAAAAAATATAAAGCAGGTGGCCGACACTCCAAAATAGAGGCAATTTTCTGGAAAGGATCTGTGGATTACCGTTCACGAAAATCATTAACGCGGAAGCATTGGTCTTGGTTCGCACGTTCTTATTTCATCCGCAGTGAATATGTTGCACGAGCGCGGAGCCCGCATTTAAGAAGAGATCTGGGAACACCGGGAAGAGTTCAGCGGAGACACGACGCCGGAGCGATCCGTGGGTTTTTTAAATGTTTTTAATACTCCAAAAAGATTAAAATTTATGAGATTTACATTGTTTTGGCATTAAAAACAAAAAAGCTTGAGGGATAAGATTGAGTGTGTGGCGGACACATTCTTACGGCCATCTAAGGCGAATTAGCTAAAGGCCATAATTACAAACTGTCCAAAGCACAAATATCATTACCTTATATAATATATATAATTATTATATTTTCTTTTTGCTTGTTTCCTACCATCATCGGTCTGGATGGTCGATTTTTATTCAGAACTCACACACACACACACACACACGAGTAATCACAACGCAGAACTGTTAACGTTTGACCTTCTACAGGAAACAGGGGGAATTTGTAAAAGAAATTATTTAAATTTGAAGCTTTAGTAAGTATATTGCTTATATTTATGTTTTAGGTTCAATCTCACTTTTTTAAATTAAAAAAAAAAGACTGGCTAATTGCCTCCATATATACCACAATAGATTGGAGCAAAATTGTGTTTGTGGCAGTTGTCACCATTCCAAGTTCCATATCAAATGGGATCTGTCCTTTACCTTTTTCATTTTGAAACGAAGTCGTTTATTCTTTCGTGTTTGTAAGTATAGAATACTATTCACTGCTCTCTATGTATCTTGTCTCCTCCAAAAATAATCTGTTACTTATTTATAGTACCTATTTCAATATCTGCTGGGACCATCTACTGCATCATTGCTTTACAATTCAGATATTTGCTCTATCAGATTCATATGATCTGTTTCCGTTGCCAATTTCCTAAATTTCTATTTGCTTGTAATACCATTCAGCTGTTTGCAGTACCAGCCTCTTATTAAACAACTGTGTGATAATATTTCCTTATTAAGTAATTATTATTCCATTAATGCTAAATTATCTTCTTTATAAATGCTGTTGTTAAGAAGTTTTGGATAGGATTATTCAAATCGACGAATGTGTCTCTTATTAATATCAGATTCCTATAAATGCTGTTGTTAAGAAGTTTTGGATAGGATTATTCAAATCGACGAATGTGTCTCTTATTAATAACAGATTCCCGGTTCGTCCCCATTTTCAGGTGAACCGGAACCGTTGTGATTCACGCAAAAATAGGATTGGAGACAGGTTTTCACTACTCGCCGACATGGAATACCTTAGAAAAGAATAATACATCATGCGGGCCAGGGGAAGTTTGGGCTTCGGTTTAGTTGCAGCAGTTAACATAAAAGGAGATAGTAAATGTCATACAAAGAATTTCCTTTTCGTTCTTTACCTCAGCCAGCCAAAAACAACACAGGCCCCTAACCCGATCATTCCTCGCTATCCTCGAATAAGCGGAGAGCGGAAATTACGTATTTTAAAAGAAGCAACATTAGATTTATTATTTGGACATTTAAAAGGAAAAAAAAAACAAACATATTAAATTAATAATAATTTTTAAAAAGCGAATTATCAGTTGTTTTTTTTTTTCTTTCAAAAATGTCCAAATAAGAAATCTAATGTTGAAGTTTAAAAATATTTACATAAATTGATGGGAAAATTGGAGAAAGATTAAAGCAAATTTAGTGGATTTGTCAAATCGTTCTCCGGAATTCTCTTCTTATTTGATTTTTCTGATTGCTCCGCTTCTTTAAGTTCGGCCAAACGTCGAAGAAGTGGTTTCCAAGGCGGACTCGGGGATTGCTTCATCTGGCTACGTGAAGGAGCAATTCGGGTATTTCCTCGACTCCGTCGCCATCTTCCTCCCTCCGCCCAATGCAATTTCCTCCGCGACTCGGGGCCGAGCCCTCATTAGCGCCTTAACAATATTTAAAATTTAAAACAGCCAATCGAAAAGCTCGCCCCCGCCGCTCCGTCACGAAGTCGGGGGTCGAAATGGGAAATGTCGTAGATCTGATGCGCTTCGTTTTCAACAAGCTGTTAAAACCGCTCCCGAAATTTTGATTGGCCACTTTAAATTCTTTAATGGATTACGTTCCACGGAGCTAACGAGGAAATCTATTTCACTTTACAGGATTACATTCTGTAATACCGAACGACAGCAATTTATTTTGCGTTTTAATATCTGATGAAGGTTAGGCTTCAGTGTCTTTAATGCCCAACTCGCTCTTTAGAAACTTTGACGCATTAATTCACCCCCTCCCCAGCTCCTTCAGCCCCTCCTCCCTCCTCAAAAAAACTTAGAAAGTTTGGAATAATTTGTCTAACTGATACATTTTTTTTTTCTGGTTTTGTTACAGCATCGGTTTGTATGCTCTATGAGATTTCCGCTCTAGGACTAATAATTACGCATGAAGGTCAGTAATTAAAATCACTGATATGAACAAAATTTTGGTCAACGTTTTCCTCTTCTCGTGTATTTTAAGAAAAAGGCAACACTTTTTATGTTAATACCGAAAAGATACACAAACGACTGAATCTAACAAAAAGAAGACACTTTAAAGTTAAGAGGAAAAAATCAGATCGAAAGAACAATAGTAGATATTTTTTTTATTTTTTTTTTTAAAAGTATATGGAAAGTGATTGGTTTCTGCAGTTTTCTAAATGTTAAACTTTCCGGTCAAAGTTATCATGTTTAACTCATATTAAATTCTAATCTAAATCGCTGGACCATAAATACGCTGCTACTATTTCTGATTTTGTTTTCTCTACTAAAATTACTGACACCGGGTATGAAATACAAAATAGATATAATTAAACATTCTTATATCAATAATTTGGAGAGAGGAGAGAGAGAGGAGAGAGAGGAGAGAGAGGAGATAGAGGAGAGAGGGAGAGAGAGATGAGTCAGAGAGAGGAGAGAGGAGTAGGAGAGAGGGAGGGAGGAGAGAGAGAGAGAGAGAGAGAGAGAGAGAGAGAGAAGAGAGAGACGAGGGAGATTGAGAGAGAGAGAGAGATGAGTAGACGAGATCGAGAGGAGAGGCGAGAGAGAGAGAGAGAGAGTAGAAGAGATGACGTCAGTTACAGAGGAGGAGGAGAGAGAGCCGATTGTAGAGAGAGAGAGAGAGAGAGAGAGAGGAGGAGAGAAGAGAGAGAAGAGGATGCAGAGAGAGAGAGAGAGAGAGGGAGAGATAGACGAGCACGAGGCTAGAGAGAGAGAGAGAGAGAGAGATGACGTCAGTACAGAGGGAGGGAGAGAGAGTTCAGTACAGAGGGCGGAGAGAGAGAGAGATTGGAGAGAGAGAGAGAGGCGAGAGAGAGAGAGAGAGAGAGAGAGATGGATCGTCAGTACAGAGGGAGGAGGAGAGAGAGAGATGGGATGAGAGAGCCGAGAGAGAGAGGAGAGAGAGAGAGAGAGAGCCCCCTCTTGTATTACTGGGTGTCCCGAGCTGAGATTAGTCGAAGTAATAACGTACAGAAATGTTATGACGCATACACAGTTTTTTGTAGTTTTCTTGGCAGGAGAGCCATGGCATCATTTACATATGTTTGAGACGTAGCGATAATTTAACTTTTCAAATATTCCTTTGAAATTATTAATAAAGTGGGTTCGCGCGGGCACACAGGCTTTTGTTGAGGATCCGAAATTTCTTTATTTGCAGATTTCCTTGTTTGTCTAATGCATAGACCATTGAGTTTTCATTTCGAAATTTAAGTCCTCGCTGTACAGATATACATGATGAATAGTTGATCAAGAGAATTGTCCTGCGGGACAGAGAAGTTACTGTTATCTAAAACCAGCAATACTCGCTGGCAGCCAAAAAGACTCAGGTGTCTAGACAAACTATCGGAAACGTTTTTCATTATGTAGAATTACGCGCCATACGTATATATATGCGAGATATGTTGGTGTCCTTGATCAGCATGGGCAATGTACAGAGATCTTGGTAGCAGACAAAGATGTTTATTTATGAAAATCGACATGGTTTGGACGATAATCTTGTGCAGAGTGATATTTATTGTTGCGGAGACATCGCAGTGGCGGATGGAAGGGTCGGTAGGGATCATGGCTAGCAAGACGAATTTTCCTGGTTATTGTTCAAAGTTAACTGACTGGACCGGTCAGGGAGATACCTGAATGGAACCACTGCCTTCTGGCCAATAACTGACACCAGACTCGTGGACGACAACCCAGGGTTAGGGTTGTCAGCGTGCTTTTACAGCCAATAACATCGTTCCGAGATACTGGCCAGTCCAGTCTTCGGACCTCTTACCAATCGGACATTTCTCCTCTGCAGAACATTCGAGACCTTGCTGTGGCGTTGGCCCAGGTGTGGCAATCAATAAGGTGCACGTGGAAACTGTCATGTCATTGCGCCACTAGCGAACCGTGAGGAAAGTCGCGGGTTAAATTTAGCCAATAAATAAATTTCTACACTTCCCGACTAAAGTAGAAACACACACACTACGCACGCATTTCTTGATCACTTGAAAAAAATTGGAAGTTATATAGCTGTGTTTCTTTTCTTCTGTTTTTTTTTTAAAAATCCTGGATGAAAATTCTGGTTGTGAGGTTTAAAGATCGTAGGCTACCTGTGAACCAGAGAGTGGATGCCCTCTGAGGAAGTGATCCGCTACGTGATCGATGACCCGGGCACTACCCTGATTCTGACAGCGCTCGTTTTGCCGCATTCTCGCGTTGTTCTGTATTTCTATTAGCGTCTGTTCTGTCTCCCCACCATTCGAGTGCGACAATCTCCCGATGAACGAAGAAGGAAACACAGAATCCCGCAAATCGGCGAGTAATGCGTCCGTCGGTTCGAATTACCCCCGACTTTCTCATAAATCCGCATTGGCTTAGCGTCAGCTTCGCTTCGCAGCCCCTTCAGCCGTAAAACTCCCTAATTAAAACTGCTTTCGCTTCCTTTCTTTCTTTTTAAACGGAATAGTTTTCGCAGTTCTTCAGCTGTATTTCGGTGGAAGGTAACAGCGTATTTTCTTTTTTTTAGGATCCAACCCATTCAACAACAACTGCATCTACAGTTCATTACAGCGAACCGGCTAAGGTCGGGGTCTCTGAAAACAGAAACTGGAAAAGGGAAAACTGAAAGCGGCGTGGGGTATGCGTAAAACTTTGGACTGTAGTCTACCTTCAGATAGCTGGGGGTTCTTGGGGTTTTTTTGTTTTTTAATATCAAGACTGGAGTATTCAAATTTTCCTTAAGTACGACAGAAATCGAGTGGTAATTAACCCTCTAACCATCAAAGACTTCCAGCGTGAAGGAAGTACGTAGTTGTACAATCACCCGGAGGACCAGTAGGCAAGGAGTTAATGTTAAGTAACACGATAATTTTAATTAATTTATTATTTTTTTTTAAAAAAAAAAAAACTCTTCTAAGCAATAGAGAGGGTCGCCGATTGTCAAATCTTATCAAAGCGGGGACCCTTTAAGTTCAGATGACCTTCACCGATCATGTTTCCAGTTTCCCGACAATATAGGGATTAGTCCAGCTGCCTCCTTTTTAACCCGAAAATTTGTTCCGAAGCTATGTTAACCAATCACGGGCGAACCCCAAAAGCTGTGGACGGTAAGTTCACGCACCCCCCCCCCAGCTGACTACTATGGCCCCTCCATCTCCCCGTTTAGGTTTATTATCGATAAGATTCCCTGGGCACTTGGATTTTCTCAGTCGACTTCCCCAGCCGACCTGTCTTTACGTAAAGCGAGACCAAGCGGGATAATAAGGCCGGAACCCAATCTAAAGGATTCACCGAAGGGAGCGCCATCTGTCAATAGAATCTACTATGCATCAGTCATTGCCGAAAGACAGAATGACAGTTCCGAAATCGATGACAATAATTCTTTTTGTCGGGCTTTTGATCACCGAATCTCCGGAGACCATTTATTTATTCGTCTCTCACAGTTTTCGTTCTAAACTATTTTTAGTTACTATTAGTCCCCCCAGCTACCGCCGTTGCCAGTCCCGTAGCTGCTCACTTGAGTATTGCAGCCACAACCTCTCAGCCCTGTAAACAATACCATCCAATATTAAAGTGCACTCCTTCTGTATAGCGGCCAGCAACAACAACAAAAATGTATTTTCTCTTTTTTTAAAAAAAAAGCCCTTTACTTAATCACTTGTGGATCACGTGACGCTATGGAAACGCGCGGTATGAATAGGGCTGTAATTCGGGCTAACGCTTATTTCATGATAAACAGGTGATTGCGCTTTGTACAGAACGCAACCGTAATTCCTCACAGACTCGCCACTTATTTCACGTCTACGCGTTGGTTGGCTTATCGCAGGACCAGGGAAACCTCTCTGCTTGTCCCTCTCTCCGCCTTTCTCCTCCACCGCTGACGGGCGGCCCGGAGGGAGCACTTATCGTCAGTTTTTTTGTTTTTTTTTTTATTATTTCGGATCCCCATCGTCATCTTTTTGTTTGTTTTTTTTTTTTTTTTCGGTTTACGGACGTTTTCGTGGAACCGTTTGTGCTGTCGGTGGTTTCTCTCGAGCCATTCTCGCTGCCAAAGAACTCAGATCAAGAGACTGCAGTGTTCGAAGTAGCGCTATATGTCAGCTGATCGCCTGGAGCCGTAACGGGCACCTGAGGACCCAACTGGATGTTCTCCGTCGTAGAAAGCCGCTACTCGGTATTCGCAGGAGCGAACCCCTCCCCCCCAACCTCTTTTTTCCCCCTTCTTTTTCTGGAGAAATTTCCAATTTCGTTTCGTAATTATCATCATCACTGCCAATATTAAATTAACGTAGAAGATCCCCCCTTCTTCTAAGTGTTAATTATCATATCTTTAGAGCAGAGTTACTTTCACTTAATGCTCATATCATCCGGTACCGATGTTAAATTCTGAGACAGTCTTCCCGATTAAAAATCATCTTCCAAACTAAGTTTTCTTCTTCTCTTTTTTTTGGTCTGCGCCTCTTTTAAACAAGAGTTTGTGCATCATTTCGCGAAATAAAGAGCAGACAGATGTTTGCTTAGTAAATACATTAATACCAATACGACCTCTACCGGAGTATCAAGTTCGATAACCGCAACTCTTTAAAAACTATGCGCGCAGACTCTGTCGCTTACACCAGTGGAGAAGAAACAAATGGAACAGACTTTATGTATATAAGTCTTTTACCCCACTTCTTTTCTTCTGTTGTTTTTGTTGTAGCCAAACTAATTGTTCCTGCGCTGGAGACTAGCAGAGAATGGTAGATACGCTACCTAGAAAGTGGGTTTGACAGTAGATTTCCTTAGGAGGTTATTAATTATCCGGTCGTTTGATGTCTTTTCGATTCTGTCGAGAAAACAGCGAGTCCGGTGTGGCGTGGAGACTCTGCTTCGGTGTGTGGAGGAGTTTAGCCCTCTCTTTTCCAGAACGTTGGGACGATACCCTGTCTACATTTTTCCAAGACGATTTCCGTCAACACGCGACGACGACGACCCCCCCCCAACCCCATAAAGTAATAACGAGAGATTCCGACCATCTCGGTCGTCGTCCACGCGGGACTCGACGCTTGGCGCCGGACGTTCGAAACGTCAGATATCCGGGCCGACGTCTGCACAAACGTCGTTGCGTGCGTACCGAAGGATCTCGATCCATTCGCGGTCCGACACGATCTCTGCCTCGTACAAACGACACCGATCCACCAACACAACCAAAAACAACTGTCGACAAAACGTAAACTGCTATCGGCGGGTGGAATTCGCGTTGGCCACGTCTATTCTTACTGTGTTGCATAGCAGAGCATGGCCAGATTCCTTTAGCAGCCCAGACGGGGCGAAATCCATCGACCGACGAGTTCGCGGACCCGAAGAACGCCAATTGATATTGCCAGCTAGAAGGTGCAAATTCTTATTTGTCGGCCTGTATAATTTAGGTAAAAGTAAAAGGAATTAATTTTATCCGACCTGGTCCTCATACAGTTTTACGTTAAAAGTCGTCGTCAGGACAGTCATTCTGCCCACTTTGTTGAGAGAACCAACCCCTTTACCCGTCTGGGCCGGGAATTTGGCCTATCACCGGATACAAGTGGACACACTTCGTTTACATGCCTCATCATTTTGGGGAAGGGCCAGGAGGATCTGTACATACTTAAAATTAGAAATCATTGAATCTTCCTTTATAAATATTTAAAACCTGACCTTAACCTCTCTCTCTCCATCTCTCTCCCTCTCCTCATCTCTCTCTCTCTCTCTCTCTCTCTCTCTCTCTCCCTCTCTTCATCTCTCCATCTCTCTCTCTCCTCTCTCTCTCTCTCCTCTCTCTCTCTCTCTCTCTCTCTCTCTCTCTCTATTTTGTTGCATGTTTCGGGCGTCTATTTTGTTAGAACGGTATTTTTCTACCATTCTGTAAAATAAATGTTTATATTCATCATTGAAACACAGTATATATATCGAGCATCTTCCTTAGCTCCAAATACGGCTCTGCTGTAACAGTTGGCCTGGATTATTGGTTACCCAAAATTCCACTTGCTGGGCAGTCTTTTGTCGCATCCGTTTTGCTTATATTTATCTATTCGCTTTAAACAAGGACAGTCAACAAATATAGAGAAGGAGAAATGGTTCCTCCATATATTTCGACATTTTCTGTATTCTCGGGTCGGTCTGTCAGCGTGAATAAACAAACCAACGCCAACAGAAATCTTTTAAATTTAGATTTTGAAAACGATAAACAAGTTAATGGCGACATAAATAAGTTAACGTACGAACCAATTATTTATTTTGCTTACATTTTGTACAAACATTTGGTTTTTACCTATTTTGCTTTCCAATCGCAGAATATGAGCTCATCGGATTATTTAATGAACACCTAATTTGTAACTTTTGACAAGAGATTTTATTCAATTTTATACTTTGAAACTTTGGTCCTTTTTACTAATCTGCATATATATATATATATATATATATATATATATATATATATATATATATATATATATCTGGAGAAGTGTAAATCTGTAAATAAATAAATTTCTTTTGCCTAAACCAGACAAGTGTTACGTATAATTCAACTGTTTTTCTCTCAAAACGTGATATATGTCAGAAGGTTCCTACGAGCCTTCGATATGTCGGGACAGTTTTGGCGTTAAACGAGAATTTAAAGACATTATCATAACTACTGCCACTGCTCGTTTGTAATGCGGAGTTGTCGCTTCCATTCTTCTCCGTGTTTTACGAACGGTTTTATACGAACTTTATCTATAATCTGTCATTATGCGTTTCTGCTCTATCCATTTTTATTATTAATTTAATATTGTACGTGTTCAATTTGAACATGTAATATCTATTAGCTGTCATTATCCGTTTCTGCCGCACGTATTTAACGGCTAATTCAATGTTCTAAACGTCGCATTATTTTATATGCTATACGCTTGTCAGCATTCATTACAGGTTAAATTGCAACTAAACTAATTTAAGCTTTGTTATTACTTATTATCTCCTATCTTGTCACGTTAGCTATTTCATATTAGTCGTGTCACTTTAACATCCGTCGGCTGAATTAGTGTCGTTGTAGTGCACACAAAAGCTAATTCTTAGAATAAATCTGGTTATAATGTCTCCAAACATGCGCTCTTTCTTCGTCTTAGTAATCGGAGCAGTGCACTTCCTTACAAGTACTATTTATCCCAAATATTTACGGGTTCTTAATGTCCATTTACTAAATCTTTTAATCCGTTGTTGTCGCACCTCCAATTTACGCCGCACGGAAACAAATGGTGTAGATTGCGCGTTTTGTAACAAAGGGAACCAGGTGATCGTCGCTTTTAGGAGCAAAATCGCGGCGACTTTTCGCTGTCGTTACACACACACACACACACACACACACACACACACACACACACCACACACACACAAAACAACTTAATCCAGTATCTGAACATGTTGGATTATCGTCTTAATCACGTTAAAATTTGTCAGACAAGAAAATAATCTTGACCAGGATTTTTTGGTCGCACTGCTAAGACACGCCTATGGTTCGAAATCTTGGTTAACCGAGATTAGACTCGTTTTCTTTTGGTACACTAAACGCTCACACGATATATGCAATTACATCCCGGTATTACAGACTTTAAAGTTGTCGCGATGTGACTCAGTGAAACATCTCTTGGAGTAGCAGTTGAATTTTTACAAATCAACCGAGTATACACGAATTAAATCGAAAGTACTTTTCATGCGAAACTTTACCATATTTTTGCAGTGCAATTTAGATCTTTCGGACGGAACCATGTCCATTCTTTTTCAACGTGGCCATTTGAAGTTGCTCACTGAAAGATGTGTTTCTTGTTCAGTACTCAAAAACTCAGGCCTCCGGGTGTAGACTTCCTGTCCTTTTACAATTAATACATCGTGATGTCTACGATGTCCTGGTCTTTGGAGAGATGCTGTATGTTTGTATTTTGCGATTCACTGACCTCTAAAATCTATCTTATGCGAACCGAGCCCGCGTTCCTCTACTAATTAAGACACCGTCTTAACCAATGCCACGCTGGATGTATATTAGTAGAGTATATAGAGATGGCAGAGGCTCGCACGAGAAGACCCCTTGGGCAGGATTTAGGGGCTGTCTCCCCCATATCTTTGGTCGGCATCAAGCGACGGCAAAGTTCCTATGCTGGGGTTCTCGATACACTCCGTCAAGGCAAGTGAATACAAATGGCGAAAAGTGAAGCAAAATCTGTATTTGGTTTTCTGTAACGGATCGGACGTTTTCGTCGATATATATATAAGAAAACCCTGGATAGTGGAGATACGAGTCGTTAGTAAATCGTCGCTTTATTCGCAAGTCAGATTTGATCCATTAGATATATCACTGACAAAGCTATTTGCACGCCTAGGTTATTTATTAAATCTCTCCTGTAAATCTACTTTTTACAATGCTGCGTTATATACAGTGCATTATTGTAGGGATATTGATCATTATACTATGGAAGAGAATAATACATCGGTAATGGTAACATCGAAAAATTGTTTTTTTAAAAGGTGAACAAACTAAACACGAACCGTTTCACTATTGGTGATTATTGATGAGAAACTCCTCGCTCGATAAGAAAGTTTACCTTGAATGTTGATAACTATCTAAACTGGTGTCATTAATAATAATAATAATAATAATAATAATAATAATAATAATAATAATAATAATAACAACAATAATAATAACAATAATAATAATAATAATAATATAATAATAATAATAATAATAATAATAATAATAATAATAACAACAACAACAACAACAACAACAACAACAACACAACAACAACAATAATAATAATAATAATAATAATAATAATAATAATAATAATAATAATAATAATAATAATAAACAAGCCAATGAGAAGATTTATGCCTGTGTTTGTCGTTGTGTTCCGCATAGAACTCCTTCACAGTTACCGATAAAGCTAAGGCGTAGCCCGAGGTTTTTTTGATTTACCTGTAACACATAAAGGACGTGTTGTTTGTTTTGTTTTTTTTTCCTTTGTTAAATATCTCTCTTGACTCTTTCCCTACATTAAAGAAGAAATAGTACCAGCTTGTAACTAGAGCGGGTCTGTCGTGTTACCAGGCCGGCTGACATTCATGAGAAAAGTCGTCGCCCTTTAAGTATGGATAATCCGGTTACGAAACGTCTTTAATCGCTTTTCTTCTTGGCATAAACCTTAAAAAAAAATTTTTTTTCCCGCCGTTAATGAAAAGAAGCAAATACACTGTGAAATAAAACCGCGTCCTTATAATACAAGCGACTATCGAGATTCTTTTGTTTCGTTTTGCTTTTGTTTAATCTTTCCTTTTAAAAATACACTGGCAGAAAGCCAGAACTCTCGGGAGAAATAAAAACTGGGAGATATAACAATATTATAATGTGCGCCAGGTAATAACCGAGTTATTTTATAACAACACGTCTTCTCTTATTTCAATTGTAAGTATAACATTTATTATTAAAGTTAACACAATTTCCAAGGTTTTGACAGGATGGGAATACATATATTACAGCGAATGACTATTTTGTCACAGTTCTGACATTTATGCGTGACAGAGCAGAGGAAAGCCGGTGTGATCTGCAAGATAAGACAACCCAGATGTTTATTGCTAACGCAGGAGTATGAACGTAGAATGTACTTTTAATATAGTTCTCGGTTACCGCGAGACTTTTTTAAAACTTGATCTGAATACAAGAAACACGTAGAAAGAGAGAGAGAGAGAGAGAAGAGAGAGATGACATTAGTACGGAGAGATATGACGTCAGCACAGAGAGAGGTGACATTAGTACAGAGAGATATGACGTCAGTACACAGAGAGAGATATGACGTCAGTACACAGAGAGAGGTGACATTAGTACAGAGAGATATGACGTCAGTACACAGAGAGAGATGTGACGTTAGTACACAGAGATATGACGTCAGTACAGAGAGAGGTAACATTATTGCAGAGAGATATGACGTCAGTACACAGAGAGAGGTGACATTAGTACAGAGAGATATGACGTCAGTACATAGAGAGAGGTGACATTAGTACAGAGAGATATGACATCAGTACACAGAGAGAGATATGACGTTAGTACACAGAGATATGACGTCAGTACAGTGAGAGATGTGACGTCAGTACACAGAGAGAGGTGACATTAGTACAGAGAGATATGACATCAGTACACAGAGAGAGATATGACGTTAGTACACAGAGATATGACGTCAGTACAGAGAGAGAGGTAACATTATTGCAGAGAGATATGACGTCAGTACACAGAGAGAGGTGACATTAGTACAGAGAGATATGACGTCAGTACATAGAGAGAGGTGACATTAGTACAGAGAGATATGACGTCAGTACAGAGAGAGATATCTTTTAAAGAAGGTGAAAACTACTTTATCAAATGACTTTTTTGTATGGTACCTTTGTTATTATTTTGGTCGATTACTGAAACGAATGCAGAGAACAACTAATACTTCAGTAAATCTCAATTAAATTTCATGTTTATCTTTAACGTAAAGCTGTGGGTAAAATCATTATATTTATATCCTCGGAAGTTCGTCATAAAAGCCATTTCCTTTTGTCGAGTGATATTTCTTCTAGAAACCTAAGAAATATTTCAATACTTTTGACATAGTTGTGAACTTCTCTTTTGCTTGGTGTCATTCCTCATAAACTTCGCTGTTGCTAAACGACATTGAAATATTTTTCATTGTTTTTTCTTCCCCGAAGCTCAACAATGTCACAGATATTCGGAAGATTGATGAATCGGTTTCAACTTTTGCTGCGATATTTAGCGTAGGAACTACAAGCACTTTTGTAATTACCGAATATCGTTAGAAAATCCCCCTTCTTTTCCTGCGTACGGGAGCTGGAATATTCTCAATTTTCGCTTGTCAGCCGAAGTCTCAACGCGATTACTCGGAGGTGAACTTCATAATTTGCGGTGTTCTCATTAATGACGTCACCCCCTCTCCCGTCCTTAATGGATGACACGCGGAACCGAGGGACCGTCTTCTTGCGGCATTTATGCTACATCAAAAACGAGAGACAGGAGACGTTAGGCACATCCTTTGTCACCCAGCGCTACTCCTATGGTGCCAATGCTGTTCGTTACGTGGTTTTACCCTTCTCATTTACCTTTTTAAAAATAATATCATTACTTTCTCTTCATCCATCCATGTGAACAATACAGAGAACGATGCAACCGCTGTCAGGAAACATGAAACACCTGTATTAAATAGCAGCCATTTTAAGACAGGCGTGAAAATGTAGAAAACAATAGTAACAACGAATGAAAGCTTTTGCTGCTGCTGCTGTTGTCTTAATGAAATCAGTCTCGATTAGGTATTAAGAAATTATCTCTCTGCGAAGACCATTCAGCTAGCGAACCTTTGCCGACTGCCTCCGATTGTCAATAAGATGTCTCTGAGCGTACGATTTGGCGACCTGCTTCTGTTAGCAGCCAGATGGCGAGCATCCCTTGATTGCAAACTGCTTTATTTGTGCATTTCTTTACATTTTAGCATATGTTCAGTAAAGAAAAAACCTATTAATTAAATTAATTAATGCAAAACAAAGCAAACGAGGTCCTATGTAAAACAACATCTTACTTTCATTTTTTTTCTTCCTTGCTTTTAGCCGAAATTTCTTTTTTACTTATTTAATTTACGGATTTTTGAGTACAAATTCATATATTTTATTATTATGCACTGACGTTAAACTTATACATCCGTTAGTAGTGGCGCCTTTATATAGAGGTAATTTCTGTTCTATATCTCCAGCGCCATTATTAGCTATTCATTTATTCAACCTACTTGTGCTTCCTTCTCTTTTTTAATCACCTACCGATCAGCAGTAATGAAGAGGGATTACAAAATATACACGTACTTACTGAAAGAAAACGACGAACACCTGCCTTTTCACACCAGAAGATGCTTATTTTGAATAAATAATTTCCTCCCCGCACTCTACCACCTCTGTTCCTGATGCAGGTTTGGCCACAGGTCAGGATGCATAGGAACGAATCCAAATTTTATTTTAAATAAAACGATGTAAACTTTCATGCTGTTTGTACTTTGGTTGAATACTGCAATCAACGTAACGTGACAAACATATCTCTCTCTCTTTCTGTGTTGACGTCATCTCTGCACTGAGGTAATCTCTCTCTGTACTGACGTCATATCTACGTCATTTCTCTCTCTTTCTGTACTGACGTCATCTCTGTACTGAGGTAATCTTTCTCTGTGTTGACGTCATCTCTGTACTGAGGTAATCTCTCTCTGTACTGACGTCATATCTACGTCATTTCTCTCTCTTTCTGTACTGACGTCATCTCTGTACTGAGGTAATCTTTCTCTGTGTTGACGTCATCTCTGTACTGAGGTAATCTCTCTCTGTACTGAGGTAATCTCTCTCTGTACTGACGTCATATCTACGTCATTTCTCTCTCTTTCTGTACTGACGTCATCTCTGTACTGAGGTAATCTCTCTCTGTACTGACGTCATATCTACGCCATTTCTCTCTCTCTCTCCTCTCTCTCTCTCTCTCTCTCTCTCTCTCTCTCTCATTTTCTCTCTTTGAGAGATTACCCGCCACTCCGCAAACAGTAAGTCCGAATTTTCGCTAACGGTTAGGATTTGAAGCAAAATCTCAGCCGAGTTCCTGTCACCCACGCTTAACATTTTTTCTTGTTTTACCCGCCGCGCCGTTCTTCTAATAGCCTCTCGGAAGCGAATTTACGAAAACCATCTTTGACAGAAATGCCGTCTATTTGTTTTTGTGCCGACGTCTTGTTGCGATGCGCTGCTTTACCGCAACCCTACGGTGGTGCTCTCTACCGACCCCCCCTGGTTGTTACCGTTACTGTATCATCATCCTCCGGGCCTCCGTGCTCTCTTATCAGCGTTAACTGGCTCTGACATGCTGGTTCATGATCAACACGCATTTCACCACGAGATAAAAACTTAATTTTCTAAATAATTAAATCACGATTAAAGCTAATTAAATATGGATATTTAGGCAAATTTCATTAAGTTTCTACGATTGGTAAATTAAAAAAAAAAATAGAAAGAAATAAATATGGCATCGGATTTTTGTAAAAGAGTCGAAGTAAGTCTTGGATTTAGAACGAGAAAACAATGTTATAAATTTGAATTTATTATAAATATGGTGTTTTATGTTTTCCATAACTTTCTCGCTTCTGAATAGGCGATGTGTTGCTAGTTCCCAGATACGCTATTTCGTTACTTCTGAGTAGTTGGAAAGCTGTCTGTTTGCCATCATCGAGAAACTGACTCGAGCCTTCATCTGACATCATCATCATCATCACCGCCAGCAGCGGCATCAAACCGGCCCGGTGGGGCAGGTGGTAGCGGGTTAGCTCCGTAAGGCGACCGTTGCTCCTGTACCGCGTTCGATCCCAGGCTGGGATCGGAGGAGAGTTGTCGCTGATGGTTTTTTTTTTGTTGTTGTTGTTGTTGAGCGAGTTGGACTTCCGAACGAAGCTCTTTCAATGGCATTGCATCCCGTAAAGACAAGTGGCCTGTTCTCTGTCGCTGATGATCGCCATAGCGTGAAACAGCTGTACGGCAACTCCTCGGTGCCCGACGTGAGAGAGACCTCCCGGGTCCTTGGGGGCCCGCGGTGTCGGGGGGACCGGGCCGCTTGTCGGCTCGACGAACATCTCTCAGTAACGAAGAGGACTCGACAGAGAACAGGCCACTTGCCTTTACGGGATGCAATGCCATTGGCAGAGACTTGTTCGGAAGTCAAACTCGCTCAAAAACAACAGCAGCATGTCGTCACGTATATTACTAAAGAATTCAGCACTGATGTCCGTGAGATGTCATGCGGAGAAATAGTCCATGGTGCGGACGTTAGAATATGTACGGAACGAAACAGCTGCGAGGGACTTCTGAAAGTTTGGTCGAAACACGTCGCCAGGTAACAACATGGTTTGTTAGCCGTAGTCGGGTATATATTAACTTCACCGTGGATCAACTTCCTCCCATGTCTGTCCCCACCCCCCTGGTGAAATTCTTGCTCATTTCATATGGGATCTTGTTTCCGCGAAGCCATTTTTAAAAGGACAACCAGCTATGTTTACCAGAACGGAATTATTACGTGATTCACTTGTAAGTATTTGGATCTGTTGCAGCCGAATGAGAAAAACGGCAATCCTCTCCCACACAGGGCTACGGTTATTTATGTGTCGTTTCCATTATTTATTTATAATTTGTCGCTCTCTTTATCTCTCTTACGATGTCGTTACCAGCTCCGTGAGGCGTACTGCCGTTTCCTGGTTCCCAAAAGGGAATCTTCTCAAGTACACGACAGAACATCCATCCTCCACTAACCCTACCAACCCACGGGCCACCCGGCACAATAAACTCCTTAAGTCGACCGACACTGACAGCGTGAAATAAGGCAGCTCGCGTCTCCGCTGCTTCCGGGTTTAGCGCTGCGCCCCCCTGTGGTAGATCACGAACGAGGCGTCGGCGTGAGAAACCAGAACGAATCCGGCCGGAACAGCCCCGCAGAGGGTTTGGAAAAGCGGGAATGGGGCCAGGAAGGATTTAAGCGGAGCGACACCGTCGGACTCGTTCCTGAGCGCCGCGGGAGTCGCGAGCCGCACGTAGTGTCGGCTAATGAGCCGTTTAATCGAATATTCCAGACTGGGCCGCAAAGGCGGGCGATGGCCATGACGTCGTTATAGCATTCCGGGGGCTTAACGGCCCGACGAGAGATCGGGAGGGGGCGGGGTCGGGTCCCCCACCATGGTGTCCGTGCATCGTGAACGCGCCGGTGTTTTAGCAAGGTCTGGCCGGCAAGACGGAGACAGCGCCTGTACTGTACTAACCGTCTCGTCGGCGGATGGAGATAGGGGGCGCACCGGTGTTCGAAGAGGTACCTGCGTTTCGCGGGGTGTCCTGGCGGATGGATGGAGATAGGGGGCGCACCCCTCCTGTACTTCATTGTGTCTGGATGAATTAAGGTAATATCTTATTTCTGTCGTTATGAAATCGCTCTCTTGATCCGTTCTTTGCCTGATTTCGCATCAAAGGGCGGATAACAACCACGGTCTGGCCAGTGACACGCGAGCACGTGATCGGCGAGGTTCGGAGGGGGGATGACGAGAGGTCTTTAGACTTCTTTGTTTTTTCTTTTAAAAATTCATCTCCCACCGGCAAGTCATCTTTAATTTGTCTCCATTATCTGACGTGAGGGGAGGCATCTTAAGCTGGCATTTACACGCAAGTTAATGTGCGCCGCACGTGGTGTCCGCGCGGATGCCGTGTAGAGTGCGCTTTTGCTTCTCTCCGCCAGTCATCAGAGACGATCCAGTATAAACTGATGGAGGTGCTTCATTAACTTAAATTGGCTCCCCCTTGATGAGCGTCGGATTGCACGTGGCTCGTAAAGTCGAAGGACCGTTGAATGTGCATTTGCCTCTTTGAGGTCGTACACCGAAAGCGAACGTCCTACAGGCGTTACCAGTGGAGATATGGTACCCGCCGCGACATCGCCCGACGTTTGAGAATAGCGAATCTTTGCACCGAGCGGGAGACAAGGAGACGCGGATACAGGGGCTTTGTGCCGAAAATAAACGTAATCAACAACAGAAAATCTTAATAAACGGAAGTGGGAGACACCGCATTCACAGACCAGCAGCAGAATCCGGCTACGTTTTGAAGTGGCGACAGAAGGCGGAGATGAAGATGTGGTTCGCTGCACACCGTAGAGAGTGATGCGATTCCACTTTTGGGGAAGTGGCGACCGGGCACCGAGTACTGTGGACTGACACGATATGCGCACGTGTAATTACCGCTGTCGGCCTTTAATGAAGTTAATCCAGAAGCATCTGGAACGTAACCGTCACGTGCGCACTGTTCGAACGGTTAGCATATTTCACCTGAATCTACGGGCCGCTTTATGCATGGATACGCCAGCTCCCTACGAGCGGACTTCACGGCATGCGAGGCCAGAAATGTATACAGTAATGCTGCATATTTGTCTACCTTGTTCTCGCAGGTAGATGCAGTCTTTGAGACTCCTGTGGGTTTTTTTACCTGAAAAAAAAAACCAAAATAATTTTAACTTACACGTTGTAATTATTACTTATAATGTTATCTTTGTATGATAAATTACGTCTCGGATATTTATGTTGTTCTTGTGTCTTGTACAATCTTTGATTAAAAACTATTTGTTATATATACATATATATAAGTTTTCATTTTTATCAACTTTTATTTCTTTTTAAATATCTTAATTACTACTTCACATTAAAAAAAAAATTTACCTTAATTAAATTAATTTTCTTAATGTATAAGTGTACTTAGCCTTATGGTCTACTATAATTTAACTATAAGATGATGATGATAATGTCAGTACCTATATGACGTCTGTACATAGAGAGAGAGAGATGATGATGATGATGATGTCAGTACATATATGACGTCTGTACACAGAGATATGATGATGTCAGTACATATATGACGTCTGTACACAGAGATATGATGATGTCAGTACATATATGATGTCTTACACAGAGATATGATGATGTCAGTACATATATGACGTCTGTACACAGAGAGATGATGATGTCAGTACATATATGACGTCTTACACAGAGATATGATGATGTCAGTACATATATGACGTCTTACACAGAGAGATGATGATGTCAGTACATATATGACGTCTGTACACAGAGATATGATGATGTCAGTACATATATGACGTCTTACACAGAGAGATGATGATGTCAGTACATATATGACGTCTGTACACAGAGATATGATATGTCAGTACATATATGACGTCTCTACATAGAGAGAGATGATGATGATGATGATGATGTCAGTACATATATGACGTCTGTACACAGAGATATGATGATGTCAGTACATATATGACGTCTTACACAGAGAGATGATGGTGTCAGTACATATATGACGTCTGTACACAGAGATATGATGATGTCAGTACATATATGACGTCTCTACTTAGAGAGATATGATGATGTCAGTACATATATGACGTCTCTACTTAGAGAGAGATGATGATGATGATGATGATGTCAGTACATATATGACGTCTGTACACAGAGAGAGCGCGTTTTACTTCGTTGAAATGCTTACAGAGAAGGTTATTCGTTAATAAGACGTTTGAATCCATCGTAATCTCTCATCAGTATTTGAAGACTTATTTTGCTTAACATTAATAATGAATCGTGTAACGACGAGATGGCTGTATAAATAATAATAATTTTAAAAAATAGGCTGATAACATATATTTAAAAAGACTTCACGATTCATGTCAGGAATATAACTGTGGGAATTGCGCTAGGGTCTAGAAAACAAATAGAAAAGTGGTTTACACTGTAGAGAGAACAAACTTCTCTTAAATTACAAACTGACAAATGTCTATACGAATCCAGGAAAGTTGGAAAACCTAAAATTCGCCGCTACGAAGATAAATACGAGTTTTTGTGCTTCTCTTTTCATTTTAAAGAATGTCGGTGTTTTTCTAAAAATTACCTCACTCATTTGTTGTTGTTTTTTTTTAATTCAAGCTCTACATCCTTAAGAATTCTAAACATTTAGCATCTGCTTATTTTATATGTACTCTGTAAATGCCAGCCAGTGCTCACTGAATCAACTGCAACTGGACTGCATCTATATGAGTAAACGTATTTGTAAAATGTTTACATTCAGGGTGTTTACCTACCTACACACCTGTTGTTTTTGTTGTTTTTTTTTTAGTTAATGCAGGTAAATCTATTTTGTTATTTCATGAAAGAAAGTAAGAACCGAAAAAGGTGGTAACCTATACGCGATATTTAGCTAAAAATTAAACACGAAACATTACAAGTAGTAATGTCGGGCGGCGGGAGGGGGGGGGAGAGAGAAGAGTTCTTGTATCAGTATTTAAAGATGAAGATGACAGCAGTGATCCACGTCACTCCAGACAGCGAGTTGTGGCCTGCGATCTGAACTAACTCGATTAATCCTGATGACTTTTCCTCCACTGACACCTGCATCCATAATGATACGGTCGCCGGTAAAATAATTCATGAAGCATAAGGGAAGATATTTCCAGTTAAAAAATCTTGTCACAAAATTTGGATCGCGTATGGATTTTCTAGCATTCATGTCTTTATATACATGTAACTCTATGCACTAATAAACCGATTTAAGTATGAAATACGGGATATTGATTGGCGAGTCCACAGTTATGGCGGCCGGCCGGTATCTATTTCATCGTGACTCACTGGCCGATGTTTTTTTTTTATTATACGAAAAGTTGATTTACCGAAACCTCGTCGGCCAACAAAGCTCAGCTTTAAGCTCACACGATGGGCGGAAAACAATTGTACAATAGCTGAAATAAAAATTTTAAGCAACGTGTTAATATATCCCTAGGTAACTGAAATGCCTCTCGTTTAGGGGTTTGTGTGTGTGTGTGTGTGTGGCAGAGAACCCATTATTTTTAATTTGACTAAAAGCAGTCAGATGGCGTCGTATATTCCCATTCTCCGTAATTACCTTCTTAAGTAGCAGAACTTCTACCCGACAATTACGCGATTGGAATTATCCGTTAATTGCGGGGATAATAACTGATGCTTTGGCTTAGTGGAAGGGTCTGCGTGAATCCGTCTGGTGGGAAAACAAACAAAAACAAAAAAGAAAAATCCAACGGAATCTCCACAGGAAAACCATTCTAGAAAAAGGGATTGGACAGCAAATCGAACCGCCACCTCGGCGAGCGACAGCACGCTACACTAAATCATCGACGGTAAAAATCGGTATCGTGTAATTTTCAGGTTGTCTTAAATCACCAGTTAGTCAAAATATGCTTTTGGGGGCTGTTTTCATTTCGTGTACAGTGATGGCCGTGATTATTACTCAACAGTGCAGTCACGTGTTGATACAGTGCACTGTGATTGGCTCTCGTGTGAGCAGCCAGAATTTGCTACACCTGCAGAGGAACTACGTTAATATAGGCGACGATATCATAGCGGTCAGTTGTATTGTTGTGCGTAATTTTGTTCGTGTGTTTTTCTTGTTAAAAAAAAAAGGGTCGTTTGGTCTCAGGTAGTTTTAGAGGTTCTACTTGTGCTGTGAACAGCGTGGCTCCTGGGAAGAAAATGTCACGTGACAAGTCTAGAGATATCCGAGTCTTGGCTGGCGAGGGCTGCTTCAACGCGGCAGATAGCAGCCCGATCTTCCGTTTCAGAAGCTGCTGTATTCAAGACTCTGGAAGCAATGCGTTAAACTGGCGCCGGTCGAGGAAGAAAACCCAAGTTCTCCAAAGTGATGGTAGGTACCACGTGATAGACGATAAGCTAACGGAGATCTTGTGAATGGCCATGCTGTAGTAACGTTTCTTCAAGAAAAGTGAGACAGGAAGTGGCCTAAACTGATGTGCAGATGGCCGGAAACCTTTGCAATTGAACAACAAGACTGAAAATGAGCAGCATAAATGAAACAGTGGGATGAACAAGCCCGGAAGATGGTGCTCTTCACAGAGGAGTCCAAAACTAAACAGTCTGGCAATAGTCAACGGCGGTTTGTTCGAAGACGGACTGTACATTGGTATAAAAGTCAGTCAGTGTACAGCAGCTACAGTGAAGCATAGAAGTAGATCGCTATAAGCGTGGGGTTGCACACCATTCAAGAGTTACGGAGACTTGCTTAAAATCGAAGGTGTACTGACTTCTTACAGATACAGGCCGGTTTTCATCCATCGTGGTATTTTTTTTTTTCAGGAAGACAATCTTATTTGGCGGAGATTCATCATCTATTACGACAATGAACTCAAGCACGCGTCAATGTGATAGAACACTATCTGTAATGTAAAGAAGCTGATGGAACACTCTCAAGGATGCCTTAGTCTGCACAAAGTCCTAACACGAGTCTCGCTGAGGAGACACTGCTGTTATACAACTACTAGGAAGGTCAAACGGCCACCAAGCACCTTGGATACAGTGTAAAAAGTGCTACAAGGTATTTGGAACGGCATTTCAGTTATAGATCGATAACCTGTCTTGGAGCAGAGAA
Organism: Nautilus pompilius; assembly: GCA_018389105.1. Classification (NCBI taxonomy): domain Eukaryota; kingdom Metazoa; phylum Mollusca; class Cephalopoda; order Nautilida; family Nautilidae; genus Nautilus; species Nautilus pompilius. The sequence goes on from JACATO010001572.1 coordinate 66,638, forward strand.
AGGTGTCATTCTCTATATATAGCAAAGGGCCCACTTACCAAATACTAATCTATTGTACATCGTATTCATTTTCGTTTTGTTTTCTGTAATAATACAATGTGTATGTATTATAATACACCGTTCGTTGCAATTACTCATCTTTTTGAATATCCTAAGTGTATTCATTTCATGATTATTTGTACGTGTGTGTGTGTGTGTGTGGTGTGTGTGTGTGTGTGTGTGTGTGTGCGCGTGCGTGTTTATTTCCGTTAAGTATTACTATACCTGCTCGTAGATCTTTTAATTTAACATTGCATAATTTGGAAGATGAAGAATTTATAAGACAAAAAAAAGATATGAATGACTTCTTAGAATCCAGATAAAACACATTGTGACCAGTCTTAAAATGCGCCTGTCGAGACGCTGTACCAAGACATTATGAAGGACAGCTACAGTAAATGCTTCTGGCGCCACAGTTGCCAGTTCTTCTTTGTACATGTAACTTCATTTACAGGGGAAGAAAGTAAAAGTGAAGCTTATTCTTACGAGTGCGTGATGGAATATAAACAAACCGAAAACAAGAAGTCTGGCATCCCACCTCACATGGGCGGCGACCTTTGGAACCGGTCGGTGCTGCAGCGGTCTATTCTTGGAGAACGTCCAGTCTGCAGGGTCCCCGAAGGGTTCTAGACGCCCGAGTTTGAGTTTCTCCGCTGACGTGTAACCCCCTCTGCGCTGTCAATTTACTTCCTATCAAAAACAGTCTTTCTCACATTTCACCTCATAACTCATCGTTTCCTATGAGAACCGACATTCGCAGAGTTGTTTGCACGAAAAAAGAAACCAAAAACAAAAGCCTGTATTTTGCAGAAGAAAGGAAAATCATCCCTCCTCCAACTCACTTTTCTTTAAGGTACCCACATTTAAAGCATTCGCTATTAAACATTTTCAGTTTCCTAAAAAAAAACCACCATGAGTAATTGTTCCCAGACGCGCAATGGTTCAATGGTAGTCCGCTGGCCTACTAAAGCGCAGTGGCTTGGGCTCGATTACTGCAGGGGACCGACTCACTTCGACGTAGTTCCCTGGCACCATTTTTTTCCCGCTTTCCGCTCCATATCCATCAGCTGGACAAGTGGGTTTTTTTCTTGCCGAATCCGAAAGTGACTGGGAACTCGAGGCCCAGAATTTGAAAACGATACCTAGCGGACAGCTGCGACATTACGGCTTTCTCACTGGGTGTGCTTCTCTCGTAGGCAGAACCATAATGGAAAATTTTGCCTAAATTCCAACATTTTTTTTTGTTTTAAAAAAAGGAATTAGACCGAAACGCCATTAATATGCAAGCAAATGTCACCTAAAGTCCACCAATGGCTGTCTACGTTCTTCGGTTTTGGTGGTGTGTGGGTGTTTCCGCTTCCTGTCTCTTTTCAGTTCTCACGTGACCTATATTTACGGAAACACGATTCAATCTCCCTTATCTCTGTGTTTTATCCGACCTGCTTAGCAAAAAAAAGAAGGTTAACCTATCTAGGAGTTTGGGCTTTCGGTGTCAACGGAAGCGGTGTAAACTTAGAGAGGTAAAGTAAAATAATCTAATCGTTGTCATTTCCCCGGGTTTTTTTATTTCATTCGCTGCACTGGCGAATGTAATCAACGAGGTTGTGCCGACCGAGAGAGTTGAGAGAGAGAGATATGACGTAATATATATATATATATATATAAGATAGAGAGTGACGTCAGGAGAGAGATATGACGTCATATATAAGAGAGAGAGAGAGAGAGCGTGCAGCTTCACACAACAAATGAAGGCCAGAAAGAAAAACAAAGAAACTCTAATTAAGGTAAAGGACAGGTAAGGTTTACGTATGTAAAGTTTACGTCACTCTGTACGTCCGGGTTGCTGTTAATGTCAAAATGTCAAATCCAAGATGGTAAATCGTCATAATGGCTGGTAAGCCGAGAAGTACTCGTGTGTTAACGACACCTTATTGGCTTCTTTAGTAAGCAGCTCGTGATGCACGCCCCCCCCCTCGGCAGTTTAACAATGCATACTTAATCGTGCTAGATGTCTACTTTCGTTATCGGATTAGAGTAACTAACCGGGTAAACTAGTTAACTGTTTTACCGTGAGGGTGTGGATTACGTGATGATCGTCTGTGCTCCTACTAATCTACTTATCTTAGACGTTGGACTGCTGCGAATAAAGGGTTAAATCTCATCACAGCGTCCTGCCATAATAACTCGGGTGCCTGTTTTTATATACGATATGCGGTTTGTTGCGGAAGACGGCAAATGAAGAGAAAGATCGAGGCGAATTTGTTCAGGTTAGTATTTAGTCGAGCCACTTTTTGCATTGTGAAAAGTTTCCATCTTTCCTGGCGGTGAAACTGGACGTGGAAAAAAATCGCTTCCATATAACGACTTAGATGTTCGGAAAGGATTCAGATCAGAACCCTGGAGTGCCTACAAAAGAAATACAACACTGCTCGACCCTTCTCATCCTGAATAATATGGGCAGGCGTCAAATCTTACTATTCTTTCTTTGTACAATGATTTTAAGATGGCACTGTAGCTGGCAGAATGGAGTCTCTTCTGCAACTCTCTTTCCATCACGTCAGATTAAAGGCCATACATATCATAATGTACTCGCCTCCATACTTGACCGTGAGCTGAAAGCGTTAATGTCTCCAACCTGAGTAGTGACCCCTAGACGTGAATTTCTGTAACCCGGACTCATCGTTGCCAAATACTCGAGGGTTCTTGCCAGACATATCGTCTGACCAGACCCTTTTGAAGTGTTCATTTCTATTAGACAGGAGATTTTTGCGTGTCACTCATCTGATTGCTGCCAATCTGCGGAGATGCCGTTGGACAACTATCCAGACCTTTCCTGTTGCGATATCAGCGAGATAATCTTGAGCGATGGCCGCGATCTCAGCGAGCGACGCACATTATATGAATCAGGCGGCTGTGTCTGTTGGCTGAAAGACTTTTGGAGTGAAGTGTCGTTGGTAAGAAACTCACCGGAATATTCTAAAGCTCAGCCAGTGCGTCCATGTTGAACCAGCCCGGATTAGAGCAAACCGCACACCTTTTGGAAAGCCGTTAGACGATAAGGTGTCTCCACATTTAACTTCCGTCTCCGTTGAATATCCTCTAAGTACCGCGTAAATGTTATCTTTTGGTTCCGTGTGTCAGTCGTGAGAAACGAGGTAAAGATGAAACCCCTGTAATTTCGATATTCGCAACCTTAAATGCCGAAGGAATATCGATTTTTATCTCGCCATAGAGTCTCTCCTTTTGATGTGGAGTAGAAAAAAAACCAACATAAAGAATGGATTGGGCCAAAAAAGAAAACAAAATTCAATAAAGTGTTGAGCTAATATCATCAGTCGCGTTCTTAGAACGGGGAGCGGAATTATAACGGGCAACGAATTCCGGATAGCACATGAGCGCGAAATGGACCCCAGCCTCGATATGGAATAAACCGAGAGAAGTTATCCCTCAAGGACGTCAATGTGTTAAACTTACGTGCGAAGCAATGACGTTGTGCAGGGTAGGGTTAGGGAAATAAGTCGCAAGTGTTTTAAAAGCAATATTTCTGATCCTTGTCGACCCCAGATTATTAGGGATGTTTGATAACTGGTGCAAGCGATAGAATTCCGGCAAATCACCAGCTACATGTCGCATTGTGCCGGACAGTTATGGAGAACCAAGATAGATGTCACGGGTTTTCCTAATTGATCAGCCATCCAGAGTTCGGGAGGCGCTAAGTGGCTACGAGTAAAAGCTATATGTATGTGCTGCACGACTCCGCCTAATTGATCGTCGTTGACAGCCATGCTGGGTTTGATTAACTACCATCAAAGTTGAAACTTATCTTATTTTTCAGTCGTCATGATGCTGTGCCTTATCCAGTCGTTCACACGTTCATTTTGTCTAATTGGTTTAACGTAATCACCTCACCAGTGCCTCTGGCTCGAGGTTGGAATATCCGAGTTGTCGTAGGTTCTTTCCCAGGTCCAGGTCTCTCGCTCTAAGAATTTTAGAGCCTGTACATACGTGCGAGAGTCAGGTATTAAAAATTTTAATGATCTTAATCCAGCTTATCCAAATAAGTTTATCTTATTCTTTTTACAACTTTTCCAAACGTAAAAAAAAGAAAGAAAAGCATTTGACGACTGGCAAAAGACTACTACGGTTACAGGGGTTTCCAGGCATATTCCTCTCTCCTCTCTCTCTCTCTCGCTCTCTCTCTCTCTCTCTCTCTCTCTCTCGCTCTCTCTCTCTCTCCATCTCTCTCTCCTCTCCATCTCTCTCTCTCTCTCCCTCCCTCCTCATCTCTCTCTCTTATATATGATGATGTCATTCTCTCTCTCTCTCATCTCTCTCTCCATCTCCATCTCTCTCTCTCTCTCTCTCTCTCTCATCTCTCTCTCCATCTCCATCTCTCTCTCTCTCTCTCTCTCTCCCTCCTCATCTCTCTCTCTTATATATGATGATGTCATTCTCTCTCTCTCTCCATCTCCATCTCCATCTCTCTCTCCATGTCCCTCTCTCTCTCTCTCTCTCTCCTCATCACTCTCTCTCCATCTTCTCTTTCTACCCTCGTCTCTCTCTATCTCTCCTCTCATCACTCTCTCTCCATCTTCTTTTTCTACCCTCGTGTCTCTCTCTCTCTCTCTCTCTTATATATATATATATATATGACGTCATTCTCCCTCGCTCTCATATGATGGACGTCATATCTCTCTCCTGACGTCATTCTCTCTCTCTCTCTCTCTCTCTCTCCTCTCTCTCTCTCTCTCTCTCTCCATCTCTCCAAAGAAAAAAGAAAAAGGGGGGGAATCAGCCTAATGCCATTATCATCTTTATCGTCTTCTTGCTTTCTCGGAAGGAGATTGACGAAGTGATCGATAAGAAATGTCTCCGACTTCGTTACGCTGAGATGAGATAGCGTCGGTGGGGGGTGGGGTTCGTCGTACACTGATTGAATAACGAGAGATCTTCCCCCCCCTTCTTTTTCGCGAAGAAGCAGACAAATTGGCACGGAAGCCTTTCTTTCGCTCACACCAGAATTTTAAGGAATAACGGTTAACAAATCGAACTCTCGAAGTGGGGCAGGCCACGTGGCCAGCTTCTCGTAGAAACAAACTCTCGGAGAGTTGTTCGAAGCTTCCACGTTGAAAACAGATTGGGTGGGGGCCCGAATCTTAAAGTCCCCCCTCTCCCGCCAGGCAATTTTTCTTTATTTTTCACAATGGCATCATCTGAATATGTCATCTACGTCCGATCTTATCCGTAATTTCATCCAGATCGATTTTTAATCAACAGTAATTGAATAACGATGAGACGCTACACTCTGCTTAATTTCAATGCCATTTGAGAATTATTTTTCCTATGCAGTAGCCGCGTACAGTATGTCAAAAGCGAGGTGGGATCAATATGGAACCCTGGAATACAGTATTGCACATTCACCGACTACCCTGTTTTGTCCTGACACGATTTTAGCCATTAACCTAGCAGATGAACAACAACAACAACAACAACAACATCCTTTGTTTAGAATGACTTCCATAATGGACAGAAAGACATTCTTACCTGACGTTCAACATCTTTTGTTTTAATCACAGGTAAATGCCATAGAGCGACATCCCGACGTTCGAATCTTTTGTTTTAATCACAGGTAAATGCCCTAGCGAGGTATTCTTTATTTCGTCTGGTGGATCATGTCAGTCATTTCAGAGAGAAGTAGACGAATTTTCTTCCAGTAAATTCTGCGCCACCTTCGTGTCCTTCCCTAAACACTTTAAACAAAAAGCGTTTTCCAAATGGTGTACTAAGAAGCAAATCAAGCGTGAACCTACATCATTCTCAATTTAAAGAATCTTGGTTGCACCATGTATAAGAAGATAAGCAAGATTTCTTAATTTAAGTTCCATGTTGACTGTCTGTAGAACAGATGTTTTCAATTTTCAATAGATTGGCGTAGCCACCCGGTTTTAATAAAGTTTATGATGTTGCGCACTGTCATAGTTAACATAAAACTATCTTCTGTGAATAAATTATACAAAAATTCCCAGAGATTTCAGATAAACTGCTGCTGCTTTTCTCCGGCAATATTATCTGGCGCTACTCATGCTTAAGTTTCTCCGTGAAAATTCCTTCCTATGACCCGCGATTCCTAATTATCTTTACGTATTATAACCACTTAATGTTTGTCGTAAAATATAAAAATACAATTCCTCCGTTTATATTACAATATAATTTAACTTTAGCTTTATTCATGAGTAATCGATTTGGATCACACCTAATGCTTGCACCCTGATTTTTTTGGACAACAATTCAATTCAGTCCCGAGATAATATAGCGAGAAAATACCCCCCTGTTTATTAATTACCTTTTATTTACCTAAACGGTTTTTACAGTTCCCCAGCTAATGTATCCAACCGTTTATATATTTCCAAATCATCTTTGATTTTCAATTTCACTCTTTTGCATTCGCGGTCAAACTAGCGAGAAATAAAAAAGAGTCAGAAGCCGGAGTTAATTCGAGCGTGAAGTCTTCACTCTTCGGAACCACGTCGCCATTGTTCCACGTGGAATAATTAACCAAATACAGTTTCTGATTACACGGCGAGTGAGCACCTGTACGACTGTTCCACGGCGGGACAGCGCTGATATCTTCTCCGAGGGCGGGCCGGTCTTCAACCGAAACCTGTTGGCAGGGATAAACCAAACTGTGGCTTGGAGAGCCGGGGTATCTTCCGCAAGACGGCGCACCTCACGACTGGGAGACCGGAACCGACGTCGCGGTATCACGTCATGGAGACGGAAGGCGAGCTGAGCGCAAACTCCGTGTCGCATTTCTAACGTCCTGCGACAGGCGCGCGTCCGGAATCTGAACGGCGGGCCCCTTTAATATTGTAAATCATGTTCAGATCACTATGAATATCCAGGTTCGGAAAGATCTACAACTTCCCAGTGCAAACACAGTCAGGAATTAGTCTGAAATGCGATACGTACGTGAAAGTGCAGTAGTGACGTCGAGCAATATCCGAAATCGCGTGAATCTATATTATTATTATTATTATTATTATTATTATTATTATTATTATTATTATTATTATTATTATTATTATTATTATTATGCCAAATTTATTTTGCAGAAAACAAAATTTTAAATACCATCCCTTTCTCTGTCCCTGTTTCATTTATCTCTTGAAAACAATCTTTAGTTTCGTTTCTTTCCGCGTCCCTCCAGGAGCGATTTTCCCGACAACCCTCCTCCTCCATCACCTTCCTTTCCTGACGCGATAACTCAGAGGAAGTAGCGGAAAACCTCGGTCGGCCTCCGCCTTTTCATTAAGAAAATAACCGTTTGCGCGGAGACGTTTTTTAAAACCCCCCAGAGTGGATGGACGCACTTTTTGTCTGCCTCTCTCTCTCTCTCTCCCCCCCCTCCCCGAATGTTTCTGGTCGCTTGAAGACAAAAACTCGGTAGCATCCGGCTGCTGAAGATACGGGACAAGCCGAGATTCGGCTGGGTTTGTCAGGTCACGTGTTATTTCGCTCGAGGCCAGGCGGCTCGCGCCAGATGAATTCCTGGCTGGATGATTCGATTATATCGAGCTGAAAACGCGAAATTAAGTTGGAAAACAATTGACCGTACTAACGGAGTAGGGGTTATCTTCTACGCCTGGAAAAATGACCCGCTTGTTTGCTAGCAGACGTAAAAAACAACGAATTATTGTCCACGTGACGGTACCACCAGGGACCCGCCTCTGAGAGAGAGATGGAGAGAGAGAGAGAGAGAGAGAGAGAGAGAGAGAGAGAGATTTAATAAAGGCAAGAGAAAACCTAAAGCCTGCAATGTTTATTTATCTGACAGGAACTATTAACGGATAGAAGCTGAATGCTGGTAGGAAGCGGAAGACGAATCCTATAGGCATTACAATAGATGTGTGACATTAGCATTCTAAAGGAAGTACTAACGAATACAGTACAGCTTAAGGATTCGCATCCATTAAACTATCCGCACACAAGTCAAGTATGAAAGTAAACTAAAGTAGCAAAGTATGTTTTCCTTATTTTAACTGTGCACACCAGGTTTTAATATAAGGTATCAGCAGGTAATCCCTTTTCTCAGACGATTGACACATGTAAGCAATCAAGTAAATAGCACTGACACTGACTTGTATCGCACAGACAGTTTCAAAGCGAGCTAATAGCAAGTCGCTAGGTAGCGTGGTCACGAGTTGAAATCTCGAAGTCGCGATATTACATAAGAAAAATTAGTCTCTATATTTATGCTCAGAAAAGTAGTATTGCCTCTTTAACAAAAAAAATTTTAATGATTATACTAAAATTAATTTTGTTATCCATGCATTTCATTTATACGCTGATGAAGATATGTACTCTCCTGCTTCAGCGAGGACAAGTAAATTGCACTCCTAGACGACATTTAATGGCAAGAATGGAGATAACGTGGAATTTTACAGGCGATTTAAAGATGTGCTTTCCTACAACGATATTCGCAGTTTTGCGTTTGCTAAACATCAAATATTCACTCAGATTCACTATTTTGTGTGTGTGTGTGTGTGTTGTGTGTGTGTGTGTGGTGTGTGTGTGTGTGGAAAGATAATTATTTAACTGATTGCGTTTCCCCAACCAAGCGAGAAACTGAATACAAACGTAAACTTTGTCACGGTCAGGCTGCCTGAAAGATGTAGTCAGTAGCGCCACAGGCGCAGACATCTTTACTGGTAGCAAGTCAGCGCATCGCGATCGTCAAAATTGTCTCCCCTTCGCGGGGGCGAGACGGCTTCCTCGGGCTCCCAGTGTCCAAATGCGCCGGCGTGGGCCGAGTTCTTGTGTTCCAGCTGGAACGGCAATAATGTTCCGCTCATGTGTGAGTGTAAGTCTACTGAAAATACAGCTAAACACATAATATACCGATTAAAATTTCGGAAATGCCCACAAAACAAAAGCTTTAAGCAGATTTATATCTCTTTAGTGTCGAGAAGAAGCTGTCCAGAATTAGATGTTGCCCTTATTGCTTGCTTTTTCTTGGTTCAAAATTCTAACCTCTCTTTATAAAGAAGAGATGAAAGCGAGGCAGCGGCCATTTTATAGTGTTTTTTTTTTAAGTAATAGCAACAACGATAAGCTGTGAGGTGACAGGACTTTAAAAAAAACAACAACAACAACAACAAGGACGACGCAAGTTCGGTGTCGTAATCTTTCTATAGCAATTAGAAAAAAAATAGCTGGCTGACGATTTTTTTTTTTCCCCCCTGTGTACATGTTTTCCGTCTTTTGTCTCTTCTTGAAATTTCTCTGTTTGCCAGCCGAAGAGGAAAAGCGACGAAATTTAACTGGGGAAAATACTCAAAGTCGTATCCGGTTTCAGCTCTTAAAATCTGAAGTATTAAAATTACTATTCAAAAATAAGGAATCCTGAGTTTCTTGCATTTAATCGGGTGTCAGAAATAACCGTAACGTTTTTTTTTTTTTTTTTAAATTCAAATTTACCTTCGTTATTCATTAGGCGATTAAGTGCCAATGCGAAGTGGCTGTCAACTTGGCAGTTTGGCTGATCTCCGAATAGAGCTGGAATCCGCAGTGACGGAAACTGCAGACATTAATCAGATCAAAATAAACACGTTTTAATCTGATACCGTACATCTTGTATTTGCAAAGCCATTATTGGTGAGTTGAGACAGACTGGGGACAGAGCCATCGAATAATAATAATAATAATAATAATAATAATAATAATAATTAATAATAATAATAATAATAATAATAATAATAATGATGATGATAATAATAATAATAATAATAATAATAATAAGAATAATAATAATAATAATAAGAATAATAATAATAATAATAATAATAATAATAATATAATAATAATAATAATAATAATAATAATAGACTTTACAGACTTTCTTCCTAACTGCTTTACCAGCTATCGATACATCGCATAATTATTATTATTATTATTATATTTATTTAAAGGGAAGAATAGGGTGCCACTTTTTAAAGTTAATTCTTTGACAATAATTTAATCATTAAATAAGATATCTTTTTTTTTTTAAATAAAAAAAAAGAAGAAAGAGAGAAAGGAATTAGATTTTTAGTTCTTTGGGGAAGGGACGGTTCCTGTTTCGAAATCCAACATTTAATTTTTTACAATTCGCCAAATATGTTAACGGACATTAAATTTATTATCCTATTTTCTACTATCAGAAGGACTTCGTGATCGCAAAGTAATCTATTTATCGATTTTCTTTTACTAATTTCTTTCTGAATAATGTTTATTTAGTAGTTCAGAACAACGAACTGTCGGGTTTACGAGTTAAATGCCATTTACGATTTCTTCCCTCTTTGGTTTTTTTGGTCCGAATGCAAGATGAAAGTTTCCGGATTGTTTTTTTTGTTTCATGTTCACCGAACGAACTACGGGAGACTCGGAGCCGTGCTGTCCGTCCGGACGGAGGACCCCTCCCACCCCGAGGGTGCGGGGCCGGGGCTCCGCGAGCGCCGATTGCCAGCAGATTTGGGAAGAAGTGTCCTAATCGTCGTAATCAACGGAAAAAAATTGTTTTTTCTGTAAAATTACAGGCCGAACATTTTCCAATTTTCGGGATCTCGAGTTTCGCGACCATCCATCACCTCGAGACACGGGGCGGGCCCCGGGAAAATTCACTTAGAGGTTCCACGCTTCGACAAAATCATATTTGCGTCCGCGGGGCGAGAACTGCTGGTTAGGGTGGTGGGGGAGGGGGGAGGGAGGGACTCGGCTCTGGCTACTTTATCTCCGCGAATTTATTTCCAGTAATTGTCGCAGGGAGGAGGGAGAAGCCGTCGGTGAGTCACTGGGCGAGGAGAACGAGCGACAGCAGCGCTCGGCGGACAGAGAGGGAGAGACAAAATCCCCGTAGCACGTCTCTGGACGTCAGCGTGCGGCGTTTAAATTGCTCTTATTGGGATATAAGGGAATCAATTCTATTACGAGTCCGGGGGGGGTCTCCTTCTGCCAGGGGGCACGTGTATGTAGGGACGAGAATTTGTCACTCTCGCACGCTCCGAGCCGTCGCTGACGAGACCCTCGCGGACTATTTCGAGGGGGGGGAGCTAACTTAGGGGAAATAATAATAATAATAATGTAGGGTGAGTGGTCGGATCAGGGGTCTTTGCACGTCCCGGGGACGAGGTGGGGGTGGGGGGGAGTATGTATATCCGAAAATAACAGGGCGATCTTCTCCAGCGGAAGTAAAATAGATTTGTTGTAGAAGAAGGGGAAAACAGGGGTCGCGCGCGCGCGCCGCCGGCTTAGACAGCTAGGGTTAAACAAACGGCCTGGGGTTTCCCCCCCCCCCCAAATCACTTTAAGAAAATTGATAGCTCTCTACGGGAGCGGCCCCTGTCCGGCCGCCGCGCGGCGCGCGCCCCCTACGCCAAATAGATTCCGAACACGTTCCCGGCCGGGCTCCCGCCCCGATAGCGGTTCCCGCGCTAAACGAACTAAAGCAGATTTTTGAATCTCCTTCCAGGCAATCAGGGTTAGTCGTGGTGGGGCAAACAAAAAGAAGGAAAAAAATCTATGGCGGCTAACGTCGTTTCCCGTTAGAGGGCTTATGAAAAATTTAAAAAAACAACAACAACAACTACTACTACTACTACTGTTGCTAGGGCGCCGTCGTTAATACCTGCCATTAGGGGCCCCTCGCTTGGTTTATGTTCATTTTCACGAAACGTGTTTAAAATTCCATAAATGGAAAGTAGAACGGTTCGCCGGGGTCCGCTCCCTGCTAATTCGCGTGTCGGCTGTCAGGGCATTCTAATGGGTTTCCAAAGTAATTATACATACATACATATGTGTGTGTGTGTGTGTGTGTGTGTGTTTTTAAACACATTTTTTCGTTGCGTTAAGCGGACTTTCAGGCGCCTCCTTAACCGTGTACGAGATCTCGCGATGGTGCGAGAAGAACTGTAGCGCATGCCGGGGAAAGAGAAATCAACAAACTTCGGTTGTTGTTGTTGTTTTCGGATGAACCCTCGCCATGCGAAAATACCTCTGTCGAACGGATGGCGGTCGCGAGCCAGCGGCGGTCAGTGCGAGTGAATAAAAACAAGAAAGAAAAGAAAAAAAAAAACGTCTGCGAGCGTTTGGCGACGGAGCTGATCGGGTGTAATTAAAGTACAGTCGACCCCCCGCGTAATCGCGGCCCCCGGTTATTCGCGGAATTTTCCTTAGAACCTAACTAATAATGGTTCGTGGAAACCCCCGCATATTCGCGGAATCGCAGACATCTTCCGCGATTTTCTAAGGGCTTTTTCCGTGGCGATATATATTTTTTTCACGCTTTTTAACGCTAAATTATTAATAACAATATAATTTACTAATTTTGTAATATAAATACTAACGTAAATTCAGCAAAATATGGATATAAAATAAACGCTATTGGCTGGAGGTTTGAAAGTAGCCAATCAGAGAGCGCTATTCATTTCTCCTCGCTGCTGATTGGCTGCTGCCCACGAGGCGCTGTCTCAGGCAGATGCAGCCCAGCAGCCCCGCATCATCTCAGTTTACCGCGTGTAGCTATCTCGAGTGTTGTATTTTTTATTAAATTATTATTATATATTTACTTATTATATTTTACGTTATATTTTGACGTTTATAGGCATTTATAGGCATTTTTATGGACCACGTCCAATATTCGCGGTTTTTGACTCTTCGCGGGTGCTCAAGGGACGTAACCCCCGCGAATACCGGGGGACGACTGTATTATAGGTTATCGATTGCCGCGGGAAATCGAACTTTCCAAGAAATTGCAAGCGTTTCGGAGACCAGGTTAATCGTGGACAGAAGTGGAGCGAATCTGGAAAAATTCTAGTGCAATCGCTATTTCAAATTTAGTTAACCCTCTAACTGCAAAAATTTGTTTGTTTTTTTTAAAAAAAGACGGCAAAATCGTCTGTTGCAAGCATCGTGTTGTTTGTGAAAAATCCGGGGGGGTTGTCTTTTTTAAAAAATAAAAGTGAAATTAATAAGCGAGTTCCCGTTTAAAGGTAACTCCAGAAAGTAAAGAGTTAACAAGCGTCACGGTAGAAGCGTGATGGGAGAAGATGCTATAGATAATAATAAATGGTGCTATTTGATAACCGCCATAAATCACAGCTCCCTCCGTGCGCAACCTCTCGGTGGAAGGTCGCAGACCCGGTAAATTTATGCATGCAAATTAGCCAAGAGGACGTTCAAGACACTTACCCATTGTTCCATGGTTCAGTGACATTTGGTTGGTATTCCCTCGACTTTTCATTGGACTCCATACCGTAGTATTTGTCTGGTAATGTTCAGGTCAGAGCCCGTTACGTCCGCTGTAATATCCGCTTCTTCTTTCTGGTTTCTGTAACGACGTGACCGCCGTTCAGACACGTTGACCGGTAGGCCATTCTCTCCACGGTACGATGCTCCCGTGCAAGATGCAAATTAGATGATAGCTGTACCGTATTCGAAAGTCACAGAGGTGCTCTGCACTACTGTATACCCACGCCTCCGAAACAATTGTCAATGTTTTAATTGTTATTAATAATAAAAACATTCTTTAAAATCTTTATTTCATCAGGCACAAAAAAAAAGAAGAAGACAACAGAGAGAGGGGGGGGAGGAAGACGGTTTCCTAAGAAGATCTACGCAGCTTCCCAGGCGATAAGCAGAATCGATATCAGGTTCCAGATGGCGCCCTGCTCTTTATGACGTAAATGATGGCGTGTGGATAACTGACAAAGTAAGAAGCAATGCGAGAAACGTGATAAGCATAAAAGATAATAATAATAATAATAATAATAATAATAATAATAATAATAATAATAATAATAATAATAATAATAATAATAGCTTTTTGTTGTTGCCTCTATTCGCATTTACAAACCAAAGTAACACAGACATCTGGATCAGTTTAAACGTTTATCGCCACACAAAATAATGGTGGCGCCTTTGCAGTAAAATATAAGGAAATCAGAAACAGGGTCTTGCTCATATTTACACGAGAGTGCTTTGTGGGAATGTTGTGGAAACGCCCATTTCCCTTAATGACACTGGACATAAACGCATTCTCGATTCACCTTCACTGATTGAGGTAAAGAACCGAAAGATCAAATGAAAGCACAAAATAATTGGTGTAGGCTGGTGGCATTTGATTATACGGAATATTCTTGCGAACCCGAGTTATGTGATTCGCGGTGTGATGGACTTCTGCTATCATTTAATGTTCATTTGTAGATTTAATTACTAAATTTTAACAGAAAAAAAAACTTTTTTTTTAAAAATTTAAATGATTACTAGTCAACGACAGTCGGTGAATGTCTTTTTTCGTTTGCTTTAACAACACCGAGATCTCGCAAACGCCATACATAGAGAGAGAGAGAGAGAGAGAGAGAGAGAGAGAGAGGAGAGAGAGAGAGAGACGGAGAGAGCTGAGAGATGAGAGATGAGGAGAGAGGAGAGATGAAAGAGATGAAGAGATAGAGAGAGAGAGAGAGAGAGAGAGAGAGAGAGAGAGAGAGAGAGACAGAGAGAGAGATGGAGAGAGAGAGAGAATTTTCACTATGCTAGATCATAAAACAGTCCTTATCCGCTCTGCGCAGATCAGCGCGGCAGTTGGTGGTACAATTCAATAGCAGCACCTGCTAAAGGCGCGGTGACAGATGCGTTCTGACCGTGACTGACCAGAGCATGGAGCCGTCAATCCGCTCGGGTCGCGGGGGCCGATTACATTCCTGTCACATCTGGCTCTTCGATGGAACCTGCCTCCGTCATAGCTACCGACGTGATCAAGCCGCGCACCTTTTACTACACTCACTTCCACCTGTAATCAAGGTGTGTGGTCTGTCTACCCCGGTGGGACGGCGCGCGGTGGGGGGGGGAGGGTGCCTGAATGATACGTTTCTTGACCTGGAGAGACAGCTTAACCGAAAACTTCTACCGCTCCGTTTTCCCATATAAAACCCAACACAAAAAGGAAACGGCGACCTCGAGAAGGTTCCGAAATATAACGAGCCTACATAATATTCCACTAACGTCACCATTCCTCATTATTCTGGGATTAATATTATCTTTATTATTATTGCGGGCCAGCTTCCCCCTCCGCTCACGCAGACACAGTGTCCCGCACATTCTTGCTGTAAGGAAATCGGGAACCGGAGAGTAGGAAATTAATTTTAATTTAACTACAAACAGTTGGCCAATGCGGGTTAATAAAAATATCATCCACTAAAAGAGTCGATGTTGGGGATAACTTTGCAAGACTGAAGACGCGCTCACATTTCTTTACAGCGCCCGTAACTTGCTCCGCTTCACGCTCAGGTGAAAAGGAAAGGTAATGATGGCGATTATGCATGCAGAATATTTTGTATGCGCGTGTGTCGTATACCAGTCTCAGCAGCGGAGATGGTTTCTCTCTACGTTGGCGACAGCCCTCCCCCGCCAACACACTCCATGGTAAGGGAGCTCTCAGCAACTGCCAAGAGAGGTCGCCTGTCTCGTGTGGCCACGGGGGAAGCGGAACTTCGGACGGGAAGTCTCCGCTTGGATCTCTTAATGCGGGGGAAATCGGGGGGGATGCTCTCATAAAACACGCAACTTGCCGTTAAAGCGAGAAGAAGCGATTGTCAGGAAGGCGTCGCCAAACCGACTGGGAATCGAACACGGAACCTGTAGTTTAACCAGTGGACCGACCACCTGTCGCCCCCATGAAGACAATGAAAGTGGAGGCTCTGACGAAGCAGAATGGCAGAAGCCACAAATGGTAAGAGATCTCTAGTACTGTACTTTAGTAGGTTTTCACGAGCAAAACAGTTCGAACCACTGCTCGTACTAGCGTCGTCTGGGCGTGCCGTGGAATTCTTGGACCATCGTCGTATCCAAAACAGTCTTTAAGTATCCAAACATAACGAATTATCAGTTTATCTTCAAAACTCGTCCTCCAGATGCTACTTTGCTTTTGGGTGATGTCGCCTTCGGTGGAATTCTTCCCCTCCCAGCCCCGTCTTCTCCTTCCAGCAGATTTTTAAAGCTAAAATTCCAGCGGCTCAACTTCCGGATAACGGGACAGTTTCCGTCGATGAACGTCTTCCACCTGAAGGCGGAATGCGCTTCCAACGGACGATTAGCTGTTGTTCCCCCGACGGGAGATTAACTTCAAAAACAACTTAATGAGATGCGACAAAAGGAAGACCCCCTTTCTTCTGAGAGGCGATCGGCGCGCTGTGGTAGCGCCATCGTGCGGACTCGCAGCCGGGCTCTGTTTAGCTGTGAGGTAGCCACCTAGGGACCCTGCTTTCCGAGCTACAGTCGGTTTACCGTTTCGAAACGCTTCCAAGAGCCGAACGGACGTCTCTGGGCGGGTTTGCACTTCCCTATTATCCCTCGCATTGAATGGCAAGGGAACAAACACCACATGAAGGCAATATGGTAATTTTACAGGTGCTCGGCAAAGAGCAAGCCCACTCCCCCACCTTTTTAAAATCCATTTCAATCAAGATGACGTCGTCTTCTCCCATTAAGTTATGATTTGATTTTCCGACAAGCTTAGCGCCAGGATCGAACCCCAGAGGGTATTGACGTTGTTTTTGTTTTCTCTTAATATCCCTCTCAAGACGCGCATTAACCTTTTCCTATCTACCTGCGCATTAACGAGAACTGATCGCTCCCCCCCCCCCGCTCTTCCTTCTCCTCCTCCTTCCCTCCCTCGCTGCCGCTCGCGCAAGAGCCGTTTTCAAACGTTCGATGACAAAACAGATTAGTGCCTGGCGAATTATTCGCGAGGCCAGCATATGGGAAGGGGAACCGACCATAAAGGGGCCGGGGCGCGCGCGCTCTCTCCCGACGAGTCTCTTTCCTTCATTAATGCTCCGACGGGCCGGCCCCGGTCTCGCTCCGCTGAAGCGGGCGCGGTGCATTGTCAGAAATTATATCACACATAAGCGAGAAATAAAACTTCATTAGATGGAAAATCAATAAGCGTCTTTATCTTTATTATGTGTTATATATTGGCTGTAAAACGTCCTGATCCCAATTAGCCGCGCAGTCCCCCCACTCATCCCCTCACCATCACCTCCTGGCCGAGTAAATTAGGAGTCCGATAAAGAATCGCCATGGAGAGCGGTCGTCGTGGAGAGGCGCCGGCATGTGCTCTTCTGTCTGACGAAGTTAATATTGTTTGGTCAGACTCTGTTGTGAATCGAAGAGTTTGGAGAAGAGAGAAAGATGGAGAGAGAGAGAGAGAGATGGAGAGAGAGAGAGATGGAGAGAGATGGAGAGAGAGAGAGATGGAGAAAGATGGAGAGAGAGAGAGAGAGATGGAGAGATGAGAGAGAGAGAGATGGAGAGATGGAGAGAGAGAGAGAGAGAGAGAGATGGAGAAAGATGGAGAGAGAGACAGAGAGAGAGAGAGAGATGGAGAGAGGAGAGAGAGATGGAGAGAGAGAGAGATGGAGAAAGATGGAGAGAGAGAGTGTGTGTGTGTGTGTTGTGTGTGCGTGCGTGTGACAGGAACGCGGAGGATGTGGAAGGAAGGAAGGATGGCACTCTTTCACTCTTTGACTAAATTCCAAATTTATGCAGAATTATACGAACGCGTGAATCATTTTCCGAAGATAAAACACCGGTCTACGCTGTTCTAATTAGCTCGTTTTCATAAACAGGAAGGAAAAAAAAGTGTAGATTCTAAATGTCATGTAAATGCTGTGTACAGATGGTTCTTTACGTCACTCATTAAAGACGACCTTTACACCGCCAGTTTAAAATGTCGAAGATTTTGTAGGTTTACCTTACAGACTGAAGAGCTGGCGACGGTGAGTGGGTTGTGATGCTCTTCTATGACTTGGAGAAAACGAGAGCAGACACAGCGCCGGTAAACTTCCCCGGTACCATTGTCGACAAAAGTAGATGGCCGCTCGGAAACGCAGCAGAACGTAAGAAAAACGCTCGCATCCTCGTAGGCGAAACGTCCTCGTCATAGCGCCAGGGCGAGCAGGGAGCGCCTTTAAAATATAGTTGAAGACATCACCGTACTGACTTGAGCATCGTGAGCTTGGTGGGTGCGTATATTGTGTGCTGCTGGTAAATAACTGTCCTCAAAGTTGTTTTCTACTTGTTACAATCACCACTTGCATTACGCATAGAGCGATATTTCCGATAGTAAACGATCTGGTCCAGGGTTTCCTCCCGCACAATTTGCAAGTCTGGATGTATTCAGTCGAATTTAGTAGTCAATCGATATGTATATCAGATGCTCTACCTCACGCGCGTCCGCTCTGTAAGGACTGTGGATCACGAATATATGCAGGACACCTGCCAATATTCGTGTTGCACTAGCCTAGGTGTCGTCCTTTATTCACATTTTTCATCAATGCAATGAATTCTCCTCGGCTGAGTGGTTGATGATGCAACGATTGAAAAGGACTATTTATTGCCGGTTGCCGCGAACTCGATGGACAAGAGCCTTCCTGTGAGTGCACAGTCACGGGTCCAGGACCGTTCGTGTGCCGTGGAAAGGACCTTCTTTTCTAAATAGACCAATTATCACCAAGGAACAGCGAGAGACCAGCAGCTCTGCGGACCGACTGGTTTATGGGTATACAGCTGCCTGACCTAGAGTAAATGGGGGAAATGTCTTGGGTACCGTGGGATTTTGGCATCACACTTTCCAGGAAAATGAATATCATAGCGGTTCATTTGATAGCGGCGACGATGGCTGTAGACTCCAATCACAGACATGCTGGGGGGTGGTGGTGGTGGGGTGGTTTGCTGATTGGAGCTCAAACAATTACGGAATGAATTTGCATATCTGGAAGATACGTTACTACAGACTTACCACGATTGAGATGAAACCCAAAACCAGCGCAAGACGAGTTAAACACCAGGAATTCTTGGACCCGGCGACGCGGACCGAATAACGCCTCGCACTAATCTATAGAAAGCTTAGCATGTTCTATAAGCAACAGCAGCGGGAGCTGTTCGTTCTCAAAGTCGCGCCGAAGGCCTGGCCGCTGTGTCCCCCTGACCACATCTGACTGTCGCGCCCGACCTAGACCTTGGCGTGACGTCATCGCGGGGTGGACCGAGCTTATCCTTCTCTATCGAACCTTTCGACAAGCATCTGCAATCTAAATTACGGGAGTCTAATGCGGTAATGTTTTCGGTTTGTTCCGACTTGCTGGAACCCGTACGGCCAGCAGATCCAACAAATGGATTCGATCCATTAAGTAAGACGTGCTCCAAAGTTAGGTTTAAGCGAAATAACCATAAAAACTGAACTATCATTGCAGGGTGAATGTCCCCTCACTCTATGGTTGAAAGATGCCGGATGCTCACTCAGTCACTCACACAAACAAACACAAGAGGGCGCTAATGACAAAGACCGGAAAATAAGGGGGATCCCGAGCAAGTGGAATATATCTGGCCGAACTATCCCCCCGTGACGTGCAGTGAATCAAGATCGGTTGCCGGCCTGGAATAGCCATAAACTTTCTAATCTTTTATGGAAGTGTTTACGGAGAAGCGGTCACGAGAATTGAGATGTCGGCTCGCTGGCTGCCGGCAGATGGCGCTCCTATCTCGGGAGCTGAAGCGGATAGCGTAGGGTTCGGCTCTGTGAACGATAACCCGGTAGAAAGAAGTCTAATGAAACCCTCCAACGAGCCACGAGGCTGTGGGCGGTGTAAATTAGGAAGTTTAAACTATGGGGGGGGTATTGATTTGAAAGATGGGGAAGGGTGGTGGTGGGATAGAGAAGAGTAATAATTCCCGATTACGCGTGTCGACCCAGAGAGAGATTATTCTATTGACGCACGCGGAAGTTTAAAATTAACGCTGATCTAAAAATTGGCATTTTTCTCATACACGGCTTTACAAGTCAGCTGTTTGTTGTCACTTTTTAATATAAAGGGAGGAAAAGAAAACATCACAAAAAAAAAGTGGGGGGGACCTGGTTCTACTTTTTCATTTAAAAAAAAAGAAAGAGAGAGAGAAAGAAGAGCGGGCAGCGATCTATGACCAAATTACTGATATCGAGCTTTCTTTTAGGTTGTGATTAGAAATGGCAAAAAAAGGCCTTAGATAGGAGCGTCCACGGGCTGCGTCATCTTCTGCAGGATCAAACTTTGGAACCTCAGCCCCTCGGTTAAATGTTCACACACACGAGCACCAGGCGATTGGTTACCAGATCTTTGATTTGGCATCGACAGCATGCATAACGGCCTTGGCCATAAACCCCTAGTTATTAACTGGGGAATTTTGATTACAGCGACGTCTCTTTATCGTGATTTCTCTTCTCTCGCCTTGTATTTTTTTCGAAAAAAGAAAAAAAAAACAAAAGTTTCAGTTTTATTTACAAAAGGCAGTGTTCGATACCCTGTAAATTCATCCTTTATTACACCCCAGGCAGCTTCTGCCAGAGGCTTTTTTTAGGCTTTTCGTTTTTATAAATCTAGGTTTGGAATTAAATTGCACAAAACCTGTCGGATAAGGCTAAGACTATTCAGCAGGCGGAGGGGAGCAGGAAGAAGAGAAAAGGGAAAAGAAAGGGGAGGCGAGAGATAGAGAGAGAGCGAGAGAGAGAGAGAGAGAGAGAGGAGAGAGAGAGAGAGAGAGAGCAGAAAGAGCGCTAGAGAGAGAGAGAGAGAGAGAGAGAAGCGAGAAGAGAGATAGAAAGAGCGAGAGAGAGAGATCAGAGCGAGAGAGAGAGAGAGAGAGAGAGCGAAGAAAGAAGAGAGAGAAAGAGAGAGAGAGAGAGAGGGAGAGCGAGATAGAGCGATGAGAGAGAGAGAGAGGAAAGAGAGAAGAGAGAGAGAGAAAGAGCGAGAGAAAGAGCGAGAGAGATGGAGAGAGACGGAGAGAGAAGAAAGAGCGAGAGGAAGCGAAGAGAGAGGGCGAGAGCGCGAGAGAGAGAAAGAGAGAGAGCGATAGAGCGATCGAGAGAGAGAGAAAAGAGAAAGCAGCGAGAGAGAGAGAGAGAGCCAGAGAGAGCTATCGAGGAAAGCAAAGAGAGAGCGAGAGAGAGGACTCCAGCGGTAAGGAGAGAGTAGAGAGAGCAGGCAGAGAGGAGGAGAGAGAGAGAGCCGCGAGCGAGCGAGGCAGGCGCGAAACATCGAGAGAGAAACGAGAGAGAGAGAGCGAGAGAGCGCGAGAGCGCGAGAGAGCTCCAGAGCGTAGCAAAGAGAGAGCGCGAGCGCAAGAGAGCTCTAGATGCGTAATCGATCGATCGAGCTAGAAATCAAAGCTATAAAGCGCGCGAGCGTCGAGAGCTCGGAGAGATCGATATCGAGAGAGCACAGCGATCTAAAGGCGTCGCGCGCGAGCGCAAGGAGCGGAGATCCAAGCTCTCGCGAGCTAGAGCGAGGCGCTCTCTAGAGCGAGCTCTCCTCTCGATCTTATCTCTCTCCATCTCTCTCTCTCTCTCTCTCCATTCTCCATCTCTTCTCCACTCGTCCCTCCCCCCCTCTCTCTCTTCTCTCCTCTCTCTCTCTCCCCTCTCCCCCCCCCTGGTTTCCCCCGTTAGTTCGTTCAAACTACACTTTTTTAAAATTAAAAAAAATTAGAAATTATCTCGATTATATATAAAAATAAGCAAAATTCGATCTCCTATGCTTTCAATTCCGCCAGTGGAAGTTTATATAGCCTAGTTTGGTGCAACCAGTGACGAATGCCTTACAGTAGCTACAATTAGTGGAAAGACGGCTCTGTTGTAGGTTTAGTTAGATCCGGATTTGCTCTGTACCAACAGCTGGGCAGAGTGCATCGTTTTGATCTGTACTGGAGTACTATCTTAACTTAACCCTGGCCCAGATTCTGAAGAGCTTACTCTCATAAGATGGAGGGGGACCCTTTGGGTGCCGCGGTTCGGCTGTGTAAGAGTAACGGGCACTTGATATTAGATGAATTTATTTTTTTTAAAAAAAATACTTGCGGCTCCTCGGCGACAGGAGTTGTGAGGGGCTCCCCGAGGCCGCTACTTCGGGGCTCGAGTGTCCGAATTTCGCGTATTGATGTCGATGTCTGTTCGCTTAACGTTTGTATTTATATATATATATATATATATTTATGCAGCGCTACGGCGAGAGGAGAGAAGCATAGACAGGTACGCTAATGACGAATATGAACGGCTGTGTACTCGGTCGGCACCCTGGTGACATTTGACGGGAAGTAGGACGTCAGTGGCGTCGCCAGATGGGCGAGAACTCAAACAGTCTTCGGTGTATGACGTCACCGTCGAGTTTTCTCCTGTGAGAGAGAGAGAAAAGGAAGCCCCCGTACCTGCGTCGGGGTTACCGAGTTAGAAGTAAGGTGTTTCTCTTCGTTTAAGGAATGTGGGTGTTGGGAGGGTAACTGCAAATCTCATTACGTTTAAGGGCCAAAAAGATAGTCATCGCATCCGGACAAGACCGGGTCCGGCCATCTTGGCCGCCGACCGGACATCCGGCTCGAGGCTGTTCCGGACTCCTCCCTCCCTCCCCCAGTTTCTGCCTAAATGTACGACGCGAATAATCCGCGCGATCGTGGAAATATGTTAGGTACGCGCACCTGCCTGACATTAGATTCCAGTAAGCATATAGCAGACAGCAGAAGTCCAAATAGCCATTAGATCTTTTTTTTTAAAGAACCCCCCCCCAATATATGGAGGGCACCACTATCCGCCGTGCTTGTCGGATTCCCTTCTTCTCTCCACCAAACCTTCCGGTTCAACCCGGTGTGCTTTTCCGCGATAACATCTACTCTCACTTTGGGCAGCTTTACCCTCAATCATCCCCGTCCTTAATCAGAAACTTAGTGGAATTTTTCAAACTTCAAATTGCTTCCGTTTTTTTTTTTTTTTATTATTTGCACTGATATGGTTTTAAATATATTTACTACGAGAGAGAGCGGGACCGATATTCGACTCTCCGGCTCTCCTTTATCTTCTATAAAACGCCCCCTTTACCGGCCCACATCTCTGGACTGGGTTCGAGCGCCCACAGCCGTGGACAAAGGCTTTTTGCATCACCCGAAGACGTTTACCCGACTTACCTTCTCCGGATGATGCTCAGGTAAGTCGACGCCGGACGCACCCCGTGACTGCTTCCGATCGACTCACCCTCGTCCTGATCCGGACTTCTCGAAAGACATCTAATTTAGTAAAATGCAAGAATGTAACATTTTTTCCAAATGTTTGGTCCTCATCCCCCCCTTCCTCCATTAAGTACGTGGAAAACTACAAATCTGTTGTGGATTAATTCTGTAATTAGCAATTTATATACATTGGTTTTATCACACAAAATGATAACGGCCCAAAGGATGCATATGACTCTGCAAGATAAAGTAGGAAAAACGTAGATATGATGGAGTGGCCGGCCGAAAAGCTGACATGAGCATTGCTGGGATACTTTTGGGGGAAGGTGAATGAACCGTCAGTCAGGGAGTCAAAAGAACCGGAACAGAAGTCAGCGAATTAAGAGACAATCGAGAGATATTTCGCTCATCTACCGCATCGGTATTATCAGGGTGAAAGAAACACTTAAAACGCTGCTAACTAGGGGTTACTCTTAAAAGTGAGATTAGTTGTGACTATTGACTGACAGTGTCTACTTGCCTGTATGTCTATGGACAGAATTTAATAAACACAGAAATATCCAAAAAAATGTGAAAAAACTTAGGTAAAGAAATAGCGATCTGAGCCGTTCTTCCTGTGTGTTTCCGCCGTTCTAATGGACTAAAAGGGTCAAAGACGAGGTCGCAAAGATGTTACATTTCCATCTATTTCACCTGTTTATTTGCCCTATACACATTTATTCTATTATCCTCGTATCCTCTACCACTATTATTTATTTATATTTCTACCGTTATTACATAAAATAGCGTAGGTGTTTAGTCAGTTGGAGGACACTTTGTCGGAGCCTAGTATTCCACCGCAACTTTTATTATGTACCAAACTAACTATCGATTTTACTGGATTCGTCTCGTGGATCGGCTGAGCTACTTCCCGCTTTTGACTGACGGTAAACCGCAATTAGCGGATTATAGTCGCGACTGTGCCGATCGCTAAACGCTTCCTTTTCACAGCCTGGACCCCTTTACCCGCTCGGCCGAGGGGGACAAAAGATAGATGAGAGAGAGAGAGAGAGAGAGACGACCGTAAAACAGGTGCGAGCACAACATCGTCGTCCCTCGGCTCTTTCGTTAGTCAGAACACTTCTGCCCTAGCCCCG
The DNA here is from genome assembly GCA_018389105.1 of Nautilus pompilius. Taxonomy (NCBI): domain Eukaryota; kingdom Metazoa; phylum Mollusca; class Cephalopoda; order Nautilida; family Nautilidae; genus Nautilus; species Nautilus pompilius. The sequence continues at coordinate 90,877 of JACATO010001572.1, forward strand.
TCCACGACTGGACTGGAACTGGTCCAACAGCCAGATAGATACCACAAGCCACTGTTGTTTCGTCATTTTCTTTTCTCTCTCTCTCTCTCTCTCTCTCCATCTCTCTCTCTCTCTCTCTCTCTCTCTCTCCATCTCTCTCTCTCTCTCCTCTCTCTCTCTCTCTCTCTCTCTCTCTCTCTCTCTCTTCTTTTCTGGACTACCCTTCCCCGCACCCCCACTGCCTGGTCTTTCTTCCTTTCATTCTTTTCTTTTCAAATATCTGTGAACATTCACTTCCGCTCGAACAGGTATTTCAGAATTGCTCCCACCTCCATTCATCCCCGTATTCATTCGCCGCTTTTACTTTCGCTAGAAACCGAGTCACATCCTTTGTGTGGCGCCCGTTTCCATTCCCACCAGCCTTTCACTCTGCCTCCGTTTGTAAGCGTACCAACGAATTTTATAGTCCGAACATCTGGCCCCGACCGACTGACGTGGACACCACCACCGCTAGCCTTTCCTCAGATCCGACAGAAACAGCTCACAGACCCCCTTTACCTTCTAGCGGCAACCACTCGCCGCGTGATAACTTTCCTCTCTCTCTCTCTTTTTTTTTAAAAGAGAAAAAAAAAAATTTCAAACTCGTTCCCAGAAACGATAAAACTTCAGGATATTTTAACCCTTGTTTTTTACCGGCTTCCGCATCTCGGGTCACGCGAAGACGGCCTATGATCGATGGAAAGTTGATCCTACTTCGCTGCAGTTTCTAATTAAATATTTGCTACTGCGATACAATTTAAACAACAACAACAACAAAAGGGAGGGTTAATTGTTTTGAAAGTTTGCAGGGAAGCAAAGGTTTTGCTGCTACCTACGGTTGCCAACCGTGATTACAATCTGCCTAAAGATCCCCGATATATATATATATATCCCTGCTGCTGATGGGGGGGGGGTTCTTGAGATGAGTTCTGCATGTGACGTAATAACGTCAATAAGGGGGACGTACTACGTACGTCGTCAGTTAAGGTCACTCACCCGCACTCCCCGACGTCCGTCTAAAAATACCGGCGAGCACGTGACTCCACCCCACCATTAGTCATCTGTTGTCTGTAGATGTAGCGGGGAGTAACAGATGCGGCGGCGCACTCAGTCAAGTCAGTCAGTCCATCCAGTGCAGTCCAGTCCCTACTAACAAGGTGATGGGAAACGTCCTACTTAGCCCTGTACTTTCTGTGGAGAGAGAAAAAAAAGTGGGACATTTTCCATCACCTTGTTAGTAGGGACTGGATATATATATCTCCTTACCAGTAAAATTCCGTTCTTATCTTCAGATATAATCTTTGGCCACCACCTTGGAACTACTACAACCGTATCAAGTTTATAATCTGGATTCCTGTCCATGACGTTTTTTGGTGAGTCGCCATTTCGAGTAACTTAAATTCTGAGTTATCTCCCTTGTATTTCCAGAAATTCAGTCATACACGGATCATTAACAAAACTGGATCCTTTACAATACTTTCGGTTAACCCCGCCAAAAAAAGCAGAAGCCAATGTTAGGCTTTTAGCTATTAATTCTCGTTTGCCATCGGTTTTTCCGACATGCCTGACACTCTTGTTGTTTTACCGGCTAAAAGACTCTATTTCGCGATGGAAAATTCGAAGTTTTAGGACTCAAATTTGAAATCTCGGCAGCTCCTTTATTTTTTTATTGAAAACATTCCACGCCAAATGTTGCACAATCTCCAGACGCTATCAGAGTTTCGCGGAAGCTGTGTGGTAGAACTGTGTTAGCAACAAACGCCAACAAAGGAACAACAAATTTATTGCAAACGCTGAAACATCTCGAACGCCATCTCAGAGAATGTCCGAAATACACCAAGACAGACAAATCTGCCGTGGGACAGAGGTGGCGCTGTTCTTATTACTGCTGAGGTGTTTTGTCATGGCACTGAATATTATTAAAAGACACACACACGCGCGCACTGGCGTTTATTTATTCGGAAATTCAAAGTCAAAGACTGGTTTGTAAACAAGTGTTCACTCAATTGGCCTGTGTAGATTTCTCTGTAATTCTAATAACACTATTCTTTTTTCATCTTTAACGACGAATTAATCAGGAATCACCAGCAGACTGTATGAGACACTTCGACTTCCAGTGAATATTTTGGTGATGTTGTAAAGGATTAGCAGACTGGTACGAATTCTTGACGTTTTGCACTATACGACGACGTGAAGTTTACTTATTATTTCAGCCACCGTTCTGTGGCACTAAAACTGGACAACAACGATTCCTGAACACAGATTACGCTTCTGTAGCAACTGCGCATTCCGCTCCGTTGTTTACCTAGACGCGATACATTCTAATAATATCGCTATCTTCTCATCCTCGGGTACTGTTGTAAGGTAGTCTTTTAAAACCTTGCATGTAGGGCAGTTCTTTTGATTGGTAATTTGATCTGGTACTATTCAGGACGGCAGACAGCTTGCTGTGGCTGAGGGACTGAGTTCTATTCCTACTGGAGACCAACATAGTCTGGTGAATCTCCCCTAGCAAGCTTCTCCTTCTTGCCGTTCTGTGCCACTCCATCGGCTTGAGTCCTCTCGGCACTCGATTTCCTCCTGAGCTAAACACAGGACGGAATTGCCATTTTCTGTGGCAGGCGCCCACCTTGCTCAGGAATAGCCACGGTCGTAACTATGGTACATCAGATATGTCTGCAAATGTAAACAACGATGTTTGAGGAAGTTTACTCTTTAAAAAGCTTTATTTAAAAAAGGACAACTTTAAAATGCTGATTTTAAATATGTATATTTGAAGATAAATCATTTTAGGAAAAATTGGAAGTAAGAACTCAACCAAAAGTTTTAAAACAAAGATGAATTCTTTAAAAAAATAAAGGTTAAGACAGCAGTGGAGGACACAAAGGAAAAGAACCCGGAACACATCAATGAAATGCAAAATTTAACAGCTGTATTCAGAAATAGAATCTACTAAAAAAACAAGAAAAGTTTGTTGTTGTTTTTTACTGTTTACCTATTCCTAATAAACGATAGATTTTAAAAAATCTTTTATTCATAAAATGTTTATTAAATATATATAGCTTTCGCATGTTTATTTAGATGAGCTGATGTCTATTTTTACTGCTCGGAGTACGGGGAGAGTTAGAACAAAGACACCGGGGTCTCGCCTCTTCGCGTGAGTTCGTCTCGCGTGGCGCTGAGAGCTTTTCAATACATCACAAATCTCTAGAAGATATCTACAGCGAGAACCTGCTAGATTAACTCTCATTCCTTACCCAGCCATCACACACACACTGGTGAAGAGCTACAGCCTTTCGCACTCTCGTCTCGAGCCGAGCCCAGCGAGAACGCTATTTACCGCGAGACATCATCTGCCCATAGTAAAGTTTTTTTTTTTTTTTGTTTGTTTTCGCTTAGGGACTCGAATTAGGCGGGTTCACGTGCCATGGTAGCGCGCTCGCTCGTCGCGGTTGCGGAGTCGACGGCTCCGGACTGTTTTTGGCTTCCATTAACTAGCTAGATTCTTCTTACTTCTGTCTGCCGGTTCGATTTGTGTGATACTGTGGTGGGGGGAGGAGAAGGGTTAATCGTGGGGGTTAGCACGTGCTTCTATCACAGATGTCCGTGAAATAACAGCAATGGCTTAGCAATGCCTCGAGTTCTAGTCACTAATCGCGATTATTTACCATCTACTGCCTGTTGTTTTACTCACCTACGTCTTTAAACAATAACAACCCCCAAGCGTCCTCATGTTTGAGGCAAATATATTGTTCTACTTATTGACAGCCGCTCTTCAGCAGATAACCGCAGCACCGAAGTCCTTCTCCGAGGTTACCCGCACAGCCACCTACTAGCGGCCATCATGCTTGCTGTGCAGCAACGCCATGGGTAATTCCCTCGGATCGGATGCCGGCGGCCGATCCAAATGAGTGGCTGGCAGGTTAGGGACGCTGGGAAGCGATGTTCGGACTGTGGTTTTAGGCCGGTTAGGGTAAATATGAAACTTAAACTGAGGCGGAAGATCAGGCGAAGATGGTTCGCAAGAATCCGTTACATGTTTAATACAATGCCTTCCACAAAACATTCTACCCACTAAACGAACTTTGATCACCTTTCTGACGATAGACACAGACAGACAGATAGACATACGTACATAAGTTCGTCTAATGCTAGCGCCGGAGCCGCCATTTGTACATTGTTAGGAAGTCAGTCTGGAGCTCAAATCCCCACCGGGCCATTTATCGGCCACTGCACCATAGCACAGCAGGCAGCCAAGGGGAAAGTCCCTAGAAGACCTCTCGCTTAAGTGTTTGTGGCAGGGGTAAACTTACTACACTTCTGTTACCGATAATTTCTCAACAACAGGGAATAACCAGTAAGCCACCTGATATGCTAACAAATTGTAAATGCCCGCAACCAGTCGGGGGTCTGTGCGCGGAGAATGCGCGCCCTTAATGTTACTGGCGACTTGGATGCTCTTTACACCGTGCAAACGCCACCTCTAAACGGCATTTACCCGACACCGGCTGTCTCCTACGTCTAACGTCAAACCATTCTACTCGATCTTCACCGGCTGGCAAGCGAAAGTAAAAGTCCGCCTCTACCTTGAATTTACGTGGCATTACACGCGAAATCAAAACCCGATTAAACGTCACCTGCAAGTCGCTCTACAACAGGCCGGCGAGTCAGAACGGTTCTTCCTTAGCATCGTATACCTAAATAATAATTTCTTTTTTCTTTCTATTTATAAGATATCGAGTTGGTAGTCGACTTTACCTCCAATTGTCCACAACTATATATATATATATCTCCCTTTTATTTCCTTTCAGTTAGTTGCGCCCTCAGTTCGTCAGAGCGCCCCGAGGAGATAAACTTTTCACGCTACGAGTACAAAAATACTTTGTTACCCTGGGTGTTCTGTCAATGAGGTAAGTTATATCCTATTACACGCTTACCTACACAAGTTAAAAACAAATAAGGTGAAATTAAGTGCAGGGTGCAATGGTGGCGATGAAAAGCTCGTCGTGGGGGCAGGAGACGTGAGCGAGCGCCGCTCCGTTCCAGCTATGAGTTATTTTCTGCTGGAATTCACCTCTATAGAGGGCATTGTATCACGCGCTTGGCTTCACGCTTCCATTTCTGAATAAGGGCCTGGCGAGAGGGAGAATGGTCCCTTTACGGGTTTGCGCTTTGTGCTCGGGCCTTCTTTGCCGAGCCGTTTCGCTTTCCGTATTCCAAGAGACGTCTTTCACCGACGGGAAGCCGGCGATGACGTGGCCGGATAATGGTCTCCTTTTATTAGCTGACAGGTGCGCGATATATTCAGTCCGCGGATAAGCAGCAGAAACAAACAACAACAACACAACAACAAAACAAGAAAAATCTTAAAAGAAAAAGAAAACAAAAAAAAAAAAAAAACACTTTGGTAAATAATTGAATTAATCCCACATAAAAATCGGGCAAATAATATAATGAATAATTTTTGAATGACTTTTATAAGAAGAAAGAGAAGAAAGCTTAAATCAGACGTGGACATTAAATATTATATATTTATAGTTAATAATAAAAAAGAATGATGGGAAACCCATTTCTCAATGAGTGGAGTGTGTTCCAAGATGATTTCATGCTCATTAGGGTATCGTAACAGGCAGAACTTGGCTTTCCATCAACAATCTTACATTTTAATATAAACCTGTTAGTACAATTATGTTTACCAGAAGCGCATAACAATCGGATGAAGTATGCGGATATTAATTCGTACGGCTTTCTTCGGTACCCTTGGTTTTCTCTCATCCCGTTAAAACACTACCCACACTCACACACACCACACTCTCTCTCTAGCTCCATCTCTCATCTCTCTCTCTCTCTCCCCTCTATCTCTAGCTCCATCTCTCATCTATCTCTCTCCACCCTTCTCTCTCTCTCTTCTCTCTCACCCTCTCTCTCTAGCTCCATCTCTCCATCTCTCTCTCTCCTCTCTCTCTCTCTCTCTTCTCTCTCTCTCTCCTCTCTCTCTCTCTCTCTCTCCCTCCTCCCTCATTGTCAACGTTCTCAGCGAGTGCTAAATCGAAAACAAGTTGGATATAGCAACGATATTTTTTCGCTAATTCTGTTCAACAACGGAGCGAGCGATACAACAGCTTACCTAAACAGCGTATTTAATGGTGCACCATTTCGTAATTATTAAGGGATAAAAAGGGAAGAAGGCGTTAGGTTACTAGATCGCATTATCCTTTAGAGAAACTGGTAAGCAGCTAAACTCATGGTCCAAATCCGTGCGAATTACAGAAGTTTAGATTTAATTTTAAATGAGAACGTTCAGCACGATTCTTCAGGCAACAATTACAATTCATGTATGAATTTCCAGCTAAGCCCCCATTTTTAAGAAAAAAATATTATATTCTATAAAATAATTCTGCAAAACAAAAACGAAAAGATAAAATGAAATTCTAAGTTCTATTAATTGATTGGCTGTTTCTGGTTCTTTTAAAGTCAAGAAAGTATTAAGATACCCGTATATTTTCTATGGTGGCAGTGTAGAAATAAAGTACTTTCGCCAGCTTTTGTGTGCACAGGTTAAACGTTTGTTCAGATTCTAGTGGAATGAAATCACGCGACGTAGATCAGGTCGGCCAAGAGTTATCGCACGAGCTCAACATCGTGACATTTGTTTGTTTACTAACCGGCTGAGAAACTGGGATTCTGACATGAAGCTGACGAACCGATGGAATAGATTGAACCCATCTGAGGGAGGCTTAGACCGCGAGCTTTACACTTGTACAGGGAATCATTTTCTCGTTAGCCAATCCAAAAAAAAAAGCGAGCCATCGTCAACAAATTTTTTGCTAAAAGGTAGATTTTTGTTTCTTTTATAGAGAACGACAAGTCCCGCTCCGAAGTTCGCATTATCCGACCAGAATCCATCCAAAACATCGAGATTAAAGAAACCCAGCAAAGCGGCTTAGAGATTTTAAGGTAGAAGCCTCCTGGTGTGGGCGGTGATCACCCCTTCGACAGGACAAGCGTTACAGAAGTTTTACAGTCACGTGGCGGTTTGAGCGCTTTTCACAGACTAAAATCAGTTCCCCGGTCTTATATTTTAAAATCTACGCCATACCTATTTGGCGACTTTGAGCCAGAAGCGTTTTGCCAGATGCTGCAGACTTTGTCACTACATAATGGATCTGTATCCCGCAACTTGCCACCGAGGGCAGGAATTACTCCTTGGACGTCAAGCAGTCACAGTCGCGTACCTTGAATACCAACTGACACCACAGCAGAATTAAACAATCAATGGGACATCGCTGTCTCAGATGCCTCGTTCGGTGTCGATTCGAAGCATTGAATTTTAAATAATATTTAAGAAAAAAAGAAGCACTGTTTTCTGTTCCGCGTATACTCGAGAAACTTACCATGAAGACAGTTTTCACTTAACCTTTTGTCTTTTGTCGGTGTGTTTTATAATGTATTGTTAATACGGATAAATTTGTTGCAGCAAAAAAAGTATAAACAATTATTTTTTGGCGAATTAATTCACTAGAAACAAAACAGCGTCGGGAAGGCAAATATCCACCATTGTTGGCTTTGTGGTATCGTGTATGTAGCTTTAAACACAAAATCTCTGTTTATGATAACAGTAATTACTCTATCTGCCTAAAAAGAAATTCCCGTGGTAAATGGAGACACTTCAATTTTATTATTGACTTTGTAAATAATATTGTAGGTGGGCTAAAAGGTAAAACAGAAGGTAGATTCCGACTAGGGCTTTAAACATTGGTGATATGGTTATTATAATAATATCGGTTTCCCGTCTTTGCTCATCTGGTAAAGGAACGAACTGCGAGGTTGGACTCGAATCTTCTTACAAAAGTTGAAAAGTAGATGCAACTTTATTCACACAGTAAGAAAGAAGACTGCTGACGGCACGTTATCTTCTGAGATGAAGGAAGACTCTTAGTCGTTTCCCATGGCCACGCGTAGTTGGCAATAAGCTACAAAATCTTTCACCTTAACTGGTGAGGCATTGTCGAAGGTTAGGTGAGGAGTCAAGAGCCCACCTGAATTACCAAAAGAAACATTACCAAGACAGACAGACCAGACGCAAGTATGAGGAAACTCGGGCAGATCACCCAAGTGTGGTACCTCCCTAATCTTTCCCCTTAACTGGTAAGACATTGTCGAAGAAGGTTAGGTGAGGGGTCAAGAGCCCACCTGAATTACCAAAAGAAACATTACCAAGACAGACCAGACGCAAGTATGAGGAAACTCGGGCAGATCACCCAAGTGTGGTACCTCCCTAGAGTGCCAAAAAAAGGGGGTTAAGGTCTCATACACTTGCTTGAAGATGGATCTCCCTACCTCTGAAGACCTCTTGTTGGTTCGCTTCTCATGAGGTTATTTTAAAAAAATAATCTTTTAGAAGCTCAACAAGCGAAGTTAAACAGAATTGTTTTGACGAAAGCGAAGAAAAACGACGGTGACACTTTCAAAGGATTTTTAAGAGTCCAGATATTTTACATAGGAAAAGAATGGCGCAATCTAAAGTTGATAGTGTTCGGCGATTTCCGTTTGTATCTTTTACCAAACGGATTAGCAGCTTTGCTTGATTAACCACGAACTTTCCGACATGTTAGGCGTATCGACCGTTAAAGGGACTTTCCAACGTTTATAGCCAACAGGAAACGTATCAGCGGATCACAGGTGCAAACACGTGTACATAAGAAATGTACGCTGCAGTGGGACAAGTGAAGTGTTAACCCTATCAACGCTGCAGTGGGACAAGTGAAGTGTTAACCCTATCAACGCCGCAGTGGGACAAGTGAAGTGTTAACCCTATCAACGCTGCAGTGGGACAAGTGAAGTGTTAACCCTATCAATGCTGCAGTGGGACAAGTGAAGTGTTAACCCTATCAACGCTGCAGTGGGACAAGTGAAGTGTTAACCCTATCAACGCTGCAGTGGGACAAGTGAAGTGTTAACCCTATCAACGCTGCAGTGGGACAAGTGAAGTGTTAACCCTATCAACGCTGCAGTGGGACAAGTGAAGTGTTAACCCTATCAACGCTGCAGTGGGACAAGTGAAGTGTTAACCCTATCAACGCTGCAGTGGGACAAGTGAAGTGTTAACCCTATCAAAACAGAGGCAATCAATTCGAGTTTCTGCGGCCAGTTATTCTCTTTCGTCCTATCAGTTTGTAGAAAGAAAAAAATGTAACACCTGTGTACAGGTCACACAGTGATTACCTTTCTTTCCCATTAAATGTCTAAAAAGAAAAAAAGATCACTAAATGAGCTGAAAATTGTCATCTCCGAAAATGTAATTAAGCAAATACCTTTTCTTTTTTCTTTTTATTTTCGTGTTTTGAGATAACTTGTGTTAGATCACCCTAAAGCGGTTTTCCATCCGACTGCTTATTATTGGCAGGATTTTAACTTCAACTGATGAAAAATCTTTTGTGTTGTCTGAATTTCTTTTTTCTTAAAAAAAGAAAAATTCTCGTGTCATAACCCACAAAAGAATACATTATGTTATTTTTAAAATAAAAAAAAAATGATTAATTATTTATGCAAGGAATAAAGCTTTATAGTTTAGAAAAAGAAAATGCAACGCATATAAAACAAAAGATTTGGGATAACTGCATTAACTTTCTGTCATTTTTTGTAAAATGTTTTCTACTTTGAGTTATGGAATATTTGCAGATTGAATTTACCTAAGAAAACCTGTCTTATCTTAGGATGACTTCGTGTTAACAATACTTCGGCTGCGAGCAAGAAACTAGTTTCTGTAAAAGATGATATCTTGTTAATTGTTGCCTTGCACACCATTAAGTCAATGCTGGTATACTAATCACTTGATGGTAAATACTTGTATATATATATATACATTCTTTGAACGATATTTAATCAATGAGAGGCGTCAAAGAGATCATGTCTGGAAGCTTTTAAGGTTTATACTTTTACCATCTTTTATAATTACTGTTTTAAATATGCACAGAAATTCGACTTTTCCTCATTTTGAACATGCGGCAACACGAAACAGGTTGTAACCGAGGGCGAATTATTTATCAGTAATGGTGTTTCTTGTTAATGGTGAACAAACAAAAAAAAGTTGGGTCCAGCGTCTTATGAAATAAGGAATTCTAATTCACAGTGTAGCGATGTCCAAGAAAACTATTTATCTAAACATGGATTTAGATGAAGATGTTCTGACGTCTTCTAGGGTATATTTAGTGTAGTGGCGAGGTAGGAAAGCTATTCGATCCCTCGTGGCAACCTTTTAAAAACCAGGTTCATTCTGACGACGTCACGGCATGAGCCCTTCCCACACCCCCTTTGTTGGTAATCGCATGACCAATATTTTTCCAAGTTTGTTTAGTTCTGCCATATGCTTGTTGTCCACCGTTCTTCTTAGAGATACGAGAACGACAATTTTAAAAATGCGCTCCAGAATTTCTTTGATTAGTCTCGAAATTTTTCAAAAACCCCAAAGCAGTGCAAACAATTAAAATTTTTTTTTAAAAGGGTGCGTTTCTCCAAACACCACAGTGAGATAGAATGTTCGAAGTTCAAATATGTCTGGAAGTACATTCGATATTCGAACACCTGTTCCGTAGATTTAAATGGGCCCTGATGCGGAAGGGATGATCAAACAAGAAAGAAAGCACCTGTCAACCAATCCGGGCAGACAAGCGACAGTGAACACCTTCATCTACGTGGAGTTCTTTGTAAAATAATCATTTCATTGTTTGATTTTGTTTTGTAGCTATTCATTAATAAATAAATGTGTGTGGGGGGGGCGGAGAGAGACAGACACACAGAGAGAGAGAGAGAGAGAGAGAGAGAGAGACTGCGCGTGTGTGTTTGTCTGTCTGCCAGTCTGCCTACCTGTCTGTCAGTGCACGTGCATGTGTATGCCTGCGTCTCCCTCGCTCTACGAAGCCATTCAACTATGGAATCATTCATCACGATTCTTGTTAGAAAGTCATTCATCTCCATTCATTCATACGTTTCGCTGATAGACGTATAAAAGGTCGCGCTCTATTTGAGCTGCCCTTTTATGAACGTATATTTCTCAATATGCTTAAAGACCCGTTGAGTCGTAAACTCGGTGTATAATCGAATGAGCGCACGGCCTGACTACAATGTGTAGCTTGTCTGAAGATTAATTCAACGTAATCCGCTTTCCAGTTAAAATTTCTTTGTGTAAATACCTACGTTTGAAAGAGATATTTTAAGATAATTTTAGCCCATGGGTGACTTACACGCACGTGTTTCCCCCCTTTTTCTTTGGTATGTACAAGCGTATGAATCTGGGATCTATTCTCGCTGGTGAATCGTTTAGATTTATATCGATGTCTTCGTCTCTACACGAAGTATTGGGGAGTATATCTACCTGAACGGTATCCGTCCGCCACTAAAATAACAAAAAATTCTTGACGAGCACTTTAAATTTTAGTCCAAAACCCGTCTGTCTGCTTTACCTGTATTAATTCTACACAATGAAAACCAGTAGTCCGCCCAATACTCACATCGGCTTTTTGTAAATGCGGCTCCTAGCAGTGTCCTTCACAATTATGTTTGCTCGAGAGCCCTGTCCCTGTCTTCGCAGGCAGTACCATTTGACGCCGTTCATACCTGCAAAGACTTTCGACTTTGTCGCATTTGGTCAGCATTCCAACCTGCTCACACACCCGGGGGGGGGGAATCTCTAGACCATACCCGCATTGGCGATGACGTTGAAGCAGTGTCTAATATACCTCATCGTCGTTAGCTAAGATTGTTGACGATGTCACATTGGCCACGCTGCCAGTTTCATGTTAACTGATGTAAGTAAAACAAATAAACCATAAAATATATACCTTCTTCTTGGTTTCTCGGCATTTTGCACTAAAAATTACGAGGTAGAAATATTAATGCGCGATCAAGCTAATTTTTATGCATATTATAATTGTCTTTGTGTAAAAAAAATATATATATACTTATTTTATACGAGTTTCGTAGTAGCTTGTCTTTTAAATGAAATAAATGTATTGCAAATTGTAAGTAAACTAACTGTTTGCAGTGTATTTGGCAGTGTAAGTTAGCGGTGTGGTGTAATAATTGATCTAAAATTCGACTCGACAGTGTATTAGCAGATTTAAGTGTCTTTCTGTAGTGCAATGGGAAATGTAAGATAGCGGTATAGCGTAATAATTGATTTTAAAAATCGACTTACTGTGTACCAGAAACTTCAACTAAAATTTGCAGTGTATTGGCAAGTGTATAAAGAGGCTTAGATAGAACGATTGGATAGGGTACTAGAAGGTGAACGAGAAATAACCACGTTCAGTATCAGAGTGCGAGGAGTAATGTAAATATTTGCATGTGGCATACTGCCATATTTTCCCTCGCTATTAAGGATCATCGCAGATTTCGTTCGCGAATAATTAACGAGTTATAACTCCTCCAAAGTGTTTGGAGGTCTATAACGATAAACAAACAAAACCCTAAAATCATTTATTAAAACATTATTTAACTGATATCTATTTTTAAATATCCCACCCCAACCCACACAAAGCAAAAAGGAAAACAACCTAGGGTTACTGTCGCGGTTACCGGGAAGAGAAATCGACAGTTCCGTCCTACAGCCACCAGGGGCCGCTCGAGTCTTCGATCATCTCCACGGACGGTCGGGGGAAAATCGCTGCTGGAAAACGGCCGGCGGCGATTAGTTTTGGAATAATCCGATTTCTGCCGGGATTGGCGAAGACCCGAAAATTTCTTCTCGATGATTAAACTTCCCCATCCCCCCTTTTTTGTCCCTGCTGTAGACGGCGCTTATTCCGATTTCGCGCGCCAGGTGGCACAAAAGACTTCGTTTCCCCCAACAACCAAAAAAAAAAAAAAAAAATGGCGGCGTCGAGTTGGTTGTTTCCCTTGATGCTTATTACAGAGTCAGCATTTTTTTTGTTGTTGTTGTTGTTGCTTATGTTGTTGCTGAAAGCTAATGTGGAGATGTTATTCACGGCAAGGAAGTTATCTATACTTCTTAGAAGTAATAATAATACCAAAAGAAAAAGCCAGAGCGCCATATTTACGCGACAAGCAGCCCGTAAATGCCCGTGTAAAGATGGCTTCCGTTAACGTGGCCCGCTCCGTGGCTTCCTCGAAACCGCGTGCCGACAATCCACCAAAGAGACAACCTCCATCCCCCCGGTCTCAGGTTCCTAGACCTAGGGGAGGATGCCGGCTTTGTGACCCCCCCAGACGTCTGTAGTGATGCACCTCTGAAGAATAACTGCTCGTCTCTGCTCATCCGGTAGTATTTCTAGGGGTTCTCGTTCGCCGCATCCGGTCTCTTTTTAACCATCCATGACCACCAACTGATTGTTTACGTCAGCGTCGCTACGGGAGTTAACCAGGGCTTGCCTTTTCGGAGATGACGCCAGAGCATTTCTTCTGGTACAAAGTATAATTAAGTCAGGCCGAACTTGTCTACAATCGAATTTTTCTCTTTTACTTCATACTACGGCTACTTGTACAGATACAAAATAATAAGCTGAGGTTTATAATTAGCTAAAACATTATTTAAAAGCTTAATCTAAGTCTCTCGGCAATAGCACCAACTGGCAGAAAACGGAGCTAAGGGCACGTAATTCACCTGTCCTTATTTTCAGTCTCGTTACACTGCAACGGGATATGTCGATAAAGCGAAACAAATCATATGCAATTTATCTAAACTTTATAAATTATTGTGGGGGTAAGTTTCTACATTAAGGAGGGCCTAAATTGTCAGAAAAACGTATATCAAAGGCGAAAAGTATGGAGACCTATCGTCGTGCAAACTACATCCGTGCGCGCTTGACAGACAACTTAATTCACCTTATAGCTTATATTGGATTATTTTATTTACCTATTTGCAATGGCAAATGTTAAATTAGATATTTCTATTAATAATACTGAAATTAATTTACTTTATTTGTTATCAGACGTTTCCCCAAAAGCTTTCTTTGTGAGGCAACCAACCGCCTCCACTGGTGAATTTTTCTTCGACGCAAGCGGCCCGATTAACTTTTCTCTGTTTAGAACTTTTTTCAGATGAACACGTAGACATATTACCTGTGCGTTCTTCTCGAAGACGATTTTATTCATCGTTCTTTCATTTAAAAAAGATTTAAATGTCCCTGAAATAACATATTAGGAAAAGACAGCGAACCTCAGATGCTGAGAGTATAGAAACCAGGCAGGTACTTCGATCATTTCCCACCACCTTGTGAGTAAAGCTAACTAGAGAATCTACGTTTCGACGATCTTTTCTTATCGCCATCATCAGAATGTAGAATTGAGAGAGGAAAAAAAAAAGGAATGATTTTGGTACACCAAGACGTTTGCTTATTTTCTGACCAGAAAGCAGCCTTTAAACAGGGGAAGCAACTTTCTAACCAACTGACAAAAGTGCAACCATATCTCTGGACACATTGTGGAATTAACTCTGTTATTCGGAGCTGAAGAATTCCGCGTTTTTGCGGTCACTATCTCTCTACTCTCGTTGCAAAATCATTGCTTGGCTTCTGTGGGTAGAGACTCGGCTTGTGACTAAGTATACCTGACTTTAAGACATGGGTGATATGTCGGTGTTCCACATGGATCCGAGAAACTTCTTCATAAGTGCGATAGCCGATTTGATCCACCGCAGAGAGACAGACCAAGCCAGCCAGCAAATTTCTTCCCATACCTCCAAGTGCAATTTTTTTTTTTTAAATCCTGGCATTTGTGTCTTGGATTGATACGAAGAGCGAACTATAAATATAGGGGCAGTGGCCGCTCGATGCCGTGAACGACCCGGTGTTGCCTCGCAGATGGAACGATGATCGTCAATCGCCTCATAAAATGAAGCCATAGCTGCGCAGTCTTCTACACCAACACGCGATTGACCCGGGTCGCATCTCCTTGTCGTGGATGGTATATAAAAGTCGCGGTCGAATCGGACGTTAGGGCACCTAAGAGTTCACTTATAACGGAAGCAAGAGAGAAGATCACATCTACCATTGTCTCCACCTCCGGTCTCGTGGGGTGTATCCGTAGCATGCTCACCGCTGTAACTTCTGAAGAAGCAGCTGTTAAAGGGGATGGATGGGTCGCGGCGAGTCTTCCTGCCGGTTTAGTGGAAGAACGGCCGTTTTAGCAAAAATTAAAAATGTACAGTTTGTAAATCGGAAGCGAGACAAATGGTTGAACATTGCACCGGAATAATAACCGCGACGCGACTGCATTTGAAAGAAATGGAAATACCGCAGGTCTATGCGACAATGTATTGAATCTATCGCTGTATTCAAAGACCAAAGAGTTCCGAGGAGGGATGGGTCCGCCACATTCAAAGTTCATCAGAAGTCTCGGCTGAATACCATCTTGCAGACCTTCAGCCTCGCGCTCTTCGAGGGTCCCGCAGAAGAACCAACTACGTTCCGACTGGTTTCGATTTTCGAGACTCACCTGACTTAGAGTTTCCTTTTTGTACACCTTCTCTGGCAGAGCCATTGACAACCCGATTAAACCGTAGGGTTCCTTCAGAAATGGTCCTATCGCCAGAGCACCAGCTATCGCACGCGAGAGTTCCCGCCTGCCACGGAAGCGAGTGCGTGCTTCTAGAACATTTTAAAAATTAAAAACGAACAGGAAATAGGTCCAGCTTTTACTAACCTGTAGCGCGTTTGTGTCTCTGCGGGGTCCCTCCTCCCCCTTTACAGGGAACCAAGCTGAGAGTTGCAGCATTGGTCGCTAAAAAAAGGGGGGAGATTCACTGTAGCGTCTACAGTGGCTGCTTAAAGGGAAATCTAGATGTGAGGCTCAACGGACGGCAAGTCTGGCGATGCGTGTTGGGCTATCAGGGTGCCAATACAGTGCTTGCTATCTTTTCGAAACCCTAGAGGATTTAGTTTGTTTGTGTTTAATAAGTGATGAATATAACAAGGCAGGGAAACCGTGGCAGTGTTCAGTTTATCAATCTTCTTATAATTCCATTAAATTAATAACTACAATTTTATTTAGTGTTTGAAACCTGAATAATTTTGAGTTCAGTCGTTTGATCCAATATAGTTGCATACCTGAGTAATATTTTCTTGCAACTGTTTGATCCGCTTTGAGTAATATATTTTTTAAATGCTTGATCTGAACCAGTGTATATCTGAGTAATATTTTGTTGAAAATGTTTGATCCGCTTTGAGTAATATATTTTTTTGAGTAATATTTTTTAAATGCTTGATCTGAACCAGTGTATATCTGAGTAATATTTTGTTGAAAATGTTTGATCCGCTTTGAGTAATATATTTTTTAAATGCTTGATCTGAATCAGTGTATATCTGAGTAATATTTTTATATTCGCTTCGATCTTCGCCAGATTCAGTTTTTAACGGCTCTCGTGGTGCAGAACTTTCCTTCTGTTGCTTTTAAATTTTTCCACAACTCCGTGTAAACTGTCTTTCTGTTCGTCTGTTGTGGTTGAGAGCCACTGTTTGTTTTTTAAACGAACACAAGTAGTTCCCAAAGAAGTCCGTCTATATCAGTAAAAGCAAACTTATTTTGTTCGATCAGAGCGGCTTATCTGCCGTAAATAAGGATTTTCAGTATGGTCTAATATCAGTATAAATCACGCAGTTAACTAGAAAAGATGCCAGTGCTATTCCGTGAGGGCTCCCTGCGTTCAATTCAGCCTGGAAGTCTAATTAAGTCGTGTTCCAAAATATATCTACGCGAATAAATTAAGCCGATTTTGAAGCTGAACACCGACATTTGGAAGCGGCTTCTGCTCTGGATTCTCCTAATTGTTCAGATGTATGTATTCAGGGATCAGTTGGGGGGGGCAGTCTCGTTAACGGCCCCCCAATGACGATTGAACTCCAACAATCCCGGCCAGCGGAAAGTCGAGCAAAAAGGGAATAAAAAGAAGAATAATCAGCGTTTTCCGAAGTTGGTATAAAATTATGGATGTGGAAGAGATTCTCTCTCTTCTTCTTCTTCTTTTTTTTTTTTTTCAGTCTCAAACTTTCCGCAAACTTGGAATCTATTCGCCAGCCCCTCCCATTTTATTTCGGACAAACGAAGCAGTCGTTCCTCGGCGCGATGCCCAATAGAAACCGGTGGAAACCACGGGGTGGGGTGGGCTGGCTGTAAATGACGTTATTAGCTTTCTCTGCCCCAACCTCTCCGTCACGCATCTCAGAGCCTCGAAACCCTACCAACTGAAGGAATCTGATTTTCAAATTAAAAAGTTTGGATCCTAACTTTGAAATTATCGTAAAGAGAGAGAGAGAGAGAGAGAGAGAGAGAGAGAGAGAGAGAGAGAGAGAGAGAGAGAGATGACATCAGTACACAGAGAGATAGAGAGATATAACCTGATAGACTGATAGAGAGAGAGAGAGAGAGAGAGAGAGAGAGAGAGAGAGAGAGAGAGAGAGAGAAGAGAGAGAGAGAGAGAGAGAGATGACATCAGTACACAGAGAGATAGAGAGATATAACCTGATAGACTGATAGAGAGAGAGAGAGAGAGAGAGAGAGAGAGAGAGAGAGAGAGAGAGAGAGAGAGAGAGAGATGAACCTGTAGAGATGAGAGAGCTGGAGAGAGATGAAAGAGATGAAGAGATAGAGAGGATGGAGAGAGAAAAGAGAGATGAGAGAGAGAGAGAGAGAGAAACTTTCCCTCTTTTCGGGGGGGGGGATGGAAGATGACGGCGAGGCTACTTTGTTGTTGCTCTTCTTGTTGTTTTTACAGGGATCAATGCGGTCCGAAAACTTCCTTCCTGTTTCATCTTTTCCTTCGCCCTCTCTTCACTTGTAATACTGAAGTTGCGTTCACTAATTATTGGCCGTACGGTTTGTATTTAACCTCGCCAGAAAACAACAACAACAACAACAACAGGCAAAAGATAAAGTGACAACTTTTATTAAAGAGCTCCCGCGTTATTTTCAAGAGGCGAAAAAAAGAAATAACTCCGTTCCGTCTTTTTTTGGACAATTCCTGATGAACCCATTATTTCACTAACAAAGTCACGTGCTTTGTTCCGTAGTCGGTCGTATCCTATTATTCAAATGAGAAGGCGTGGCGCAACTTTGATCTGATCTTAACAGAATAAAATTCCTATTTTGTGTTGTTTTTTTTTTATATTTCTCCATACAAACTCATTTAATTATAAGAAAACACTAAGGACTGTATTTCTCTTTCGGCTTCTCTCCCCCCCCCCACCTCTCCCAGACTTTTTTTTTGTTATTATCTGTATCTTGTCCGTCGTTCTTACTCAGATTTCTATTCTTTAGCGAATATCAATAGCTATAATGATTGGTTCGTGCTCTGTGATCGGGGAGTTCGATTGGACGAGATTAATGGAGGAAGAAACCCTGGCTGGCTATCCGAGTCTAATTAGATAACTTGTGGAGAAATTATATATATTGTTGCTTAATGTTGTTTTTTTCTTTTTTTGCGGCGGTGAAGAAGGCCTCCGTAATAAGGGGAGTCGCACGAGGCTTTTGTCCGCGTTTTAGGGGTCATCGAGAAACGTGAGTAATCCAAGTGTGAGAGGGGGGAGGGGTCGGACAGATGAATAATAATAATAACAATAGCGCGATCGAGTTGGATAAATCGATTCATCGATGAAGAAGGCGGAACGATTTTAAGATTCCCCTGACCGCTCTGTCACGCGATGTCTAATTTGGCTGCTACTCCGACAACAAAGGTGGACTTTTTTGTCCTTTAACTGCCATTTCGACGTCTGCTAGTCCGTGTTCATGGCATTTATCCGGGTAAGCGCAGAGCTTAAACCCACTGATTCCACCCTTTCTTAAAAATATACATACATAAGTTCGCCATAACAAGGCGAGGAATGCTTGCGAGGGACACGGTTCGCCAATACGAGTCGGTCGATAAATCTTCATTCGCAGTTAACTTCTCCACATCTTCGAGGGAGTTTTATTAAACCCTAAACAATGATAATTAAAAAAGGGGGGGTCCAATTTTTTTTTTAAAATTAAGCCAAGCCACCGGAAACTTGGCGAAATTCCGGTCATTTTCTCGCCGGTTCCAACTCTGACCGAAGCGGATTCTTCTTCAGACCTGCTGATAAATGGCGATATCTCTCCCAGACTTTGAATCATGCGAGCTGTGAAGAACTCGGAAATTAAACTTAATTATAAGCGTGTGAAGAATGTCAACCTCCAGGTTCGAAAAAAAAAAAAAATATATATATATATATATATATATATATATATCAATAATACACATCTGATTACGCTAGAATTAATTAATAGAGTTATATCATCTGGCCGCCACTGCTGATAATTTAAAAGTTTGTTTCTGTAGATAGGGGGTCTCCAAGACTAAAACAATGCTCGAATTAGCAAAGACACCGCGGGCTACCGCTACGAAACTGTTTCCATCCATCAAAAGCTTTAAAAAGTAGGATCGGCTCGCACATTGCTCGGAGCAGTTGGAAATTGCCTCAACAGTTTTACCCGTTGATATCCTGTATCGGGTTCCTTCTGCCTTCTTTCTCTTTTCTTCAGGACTCTTAGCTCAGAGGCACAGTGCCCTCAATTTACCGCAAAAATCTAAAGTCTCTCGCCGGCTGATTGTCACTCAGCGTAGTCGTGAAAATCCGTCGCTAGAGGGCGTTATGAAGATGGCGCCCGGGGTAAGAGAAATCGCATCGCGGTAGTAACGTGGTAGCCTTTTCATGCCATCGCCAGCAGCTGATCGCATTCTCTCCTTTCTCGCCCTTCTCTTTATTCCATTCCCAGCCCTCAAGTCCAGGCGGCCCCGTCTTGATGTGGAAATAAATCAAAACGTCAAAATTTTTGTGATTTCCTCCCTCCCCCCGCCGCCATCCGCGCGTGCGCGAGAAAAGAAGGGGGAGGAGGAAGAGAAAACGTCGCAGTCCGCACAAGAATAGTCGTCCCCCACCAAACACTCTCGCCCACGTGGTTCTTTGTGCTCCGCCTATTGTTCCCAGAGCGCGCTTAGTGGCTGATCACGTGATGGGTGGAACAGGCGCTCAAAAGTCGAGCACCTTCCTAGCGTACACCTGACAATAACCACGAAAACCTTCTTATCTCAAAAACAAAAAGGAGAGGGAACAAAACTCGGTTCTAACTTGAAAGGTGACTCGTGTCCTTTGGACAGTAATGCGTACTTACCCTTAAAAATGACATCTAAGAAGCTCTGCCATTCCTTTTGAAATAAACTCCTCCAGAATTTCAAGTTAATATGTTGCATTTTTTTTTCTTCTGTTCGTTTTATTTTCTAAATATTTTTTTGTTCCGCCTCAACGCAAACACAAGATGTGTTATTGAGCTTTAGTCGTTTTATACAAACGAAGTCTAATTAATTTAGTTCTATTCCTGAACACCAGGGCGAGAGCTCCATCATTATGCAATATGAAAGAACTGTCAATCTTCTAGGCAGAAATAAACATAATTTGCATTTTAATTTAAAATTTACCATCTGGAATCGAAGTTAATCTGTTCCCTAGGTACTTTTCCCAGTGAGGATGATACTGTCGATACTCCGTACCGCGAAGGTTTTTTTTGTTTTTCAAGAAGCCCCTCTTTCCGTCTGTCTAAAAAGGAAGTGTGTCCTCATCTAAGGTTTAGTGTGGTTGACGTCACAATCTTGGCCCTTTTTATGTTTCGATGTCAAATGTCTAGAATTGATCATTTTTTTTTTTTTTATCGGACACTTTACAGCCTCATCAGGGACTAGAGTTTGTCCTGGGGTCACGCGCACTCGTAGTCCGGAAGTTTGGACTGCGGTTCCGATTCTTCTTTTCCTTTCTCTCTGTTAAGTTACATCGTTGTTTTGATGACCAGGGAGTCTTCTTTTAGAACTTGGAAATACTTTCTGTTCACGGGAAAGCTTTGTCTTCTGCCTCCCCCCCCCTCGCCCCAACCTTTTGGACTTTAGTTAAAGTTAGATTTAAACGTTTCGTTTGAAATATGTAGGTTCAGACCGTTATCAACCATCTGTCCCCACCTAAAACTATTACTCGCTAACCCTTGGCCGGTCGTAATGCGATGATATCTGTGTTGGCCAGTGACCACCTTCCCCTTTTACAATTACTGGACAAGAGAATGGGGAACCGACTGTCGGTGTAGGTTTGCATCCATCGGCAATTTTCAGCAGCAGGTGTTTCAGCCTCATAAATACCAGGATAAAAGTTAGTCTGACCCATTATTACCCGTTCACACCCCAGGCTAGCATCTCGTCCGCCCTTACCGGGAGGGAGGCGCTACCTCTGCGCTTATCTTAAGAAGCAAAGAATAAATAAGCGAAGTCTCACATTATTTAAAAACGAATAAACACTTGAAATTTAAATCCGCTGCAAGTTTACTCTTTCATTACTTCATAGTTGCATCTCCATGGGAATGCTTGATTTAGAGAAGGAACCCCGCATGGGTATTACAACGAGGCTTGATTTGGCTTTACTAAGTCAAGAATTGCATCTCTGCGCCATGACGCACCCTGACCTCCTGTCTTTCAGAAAACGAATAGATGCAACAATTCTGGACCCCTCCACTGTGTCACATAACTAATTATCTCCCCTTTTATATATATAAAAATATTCTTCCATCAATTATAGTCGCATTGTCATTCTCTTACACACTCTAAAGGGGTCAGCTGCTGCAGCCTCTGAAATCAGGTCCGTTTGAGGGCGCCGAGTTGGGGAATCAAATCAGTCGGCGGACGCTGGTAATCGATTACGGGAAGTTGAAATCAACGCCCGCTAGCGACGACAGTTTTGTGAAATATGGCTGCCTCAAACTCCGAGATTTCTCAAAGTTTGTTAAACTGCCATCTTATGCGCGTCACGCCCGATCTGTTTGTTTATATTCGAGTCGGGGAACCGGGAACGGCGGCGCGGGCCCAGGGCCGACCGGACTGGAAATTTGGGGGTGGGTGGACGATATCGAAAAACGCCTCGCTTCTAATCTCTTCCCACCTCGGCCGCGTAATTTCCATTCTGTTTGACGAGTTATCCGGCCCCTAGATGGCGCGGCCGGCCGGAGCTCATCGCGTGCGCAACAGCGCTGTTCGCTGAGGGCCGACCAGAGGTCAGAATCTCCGACAACGATGCAGCGATATCAAAGGGTCGTCGTTTCCGCATCTTTTTGATGCCTGTAATTGAGGATTTGCATGGCGATGGTGCATCTCCTGCCCCCTCCCTGCGCAACTCTCTCCCCCCCTTATTTAAATAACCACAGATAGGGGCGATAATCTATTTGTTTCCATTCTTTCTGATGGCCAACGCGATAGAGAAAGAAGTCGGCGTCGACTTAATAAGGGGATTTTATTATCGTACCTTAGCCTCGAATTTCTCGCCAGTTACTGGCTAATAGCCGTTCGAAGATTACAATCTAAAAATGGTATTGATTGGCGCTCTGCTGAATGGAGAGCTGCGCTTAATGTTGCCCAAAGTAACGCATAACTCGGTTTTAATCGCTTATGCTATCGGGTCAAAAACACGGCGAAGCCATTCTCCCACAATGCCGGTGTTATTTCCGGTTTATCAAACCCACTCCAAATCGAGGCTGTTTGTAACTCGGCAGCCTGTTTTATCTTTTTACTGAAAGGATGGCTTGCTTAAACCAGGGAAAACGGTTCGGGGATCAATCTTTAACAAGATTTATTTATTCATTTTATTAAAAAAATAATAATACATTTTTGACGAAGCGACATTACGGCGGATGAAGGAATTAGCAGCCAATGTTATCTTTCCGATATCACTGGGTACATTTTATACTCGTTATTGCTCGAATTACATGGCAAGAATTCTGATTAGTAAAGGGTAGAGCAGAGACTTATAGTAAATCGAGTGATCAATCATAAAACGAGAGACCAAAAGGGTAAAAAGTGAAATGTATTTTTTTTTTAAATTTTTTTTTGTTTTTTTTTTAAATAACTTAAAACGGAGTTTTTCTGCTACTCGATGCCAAGCGAAAGAAAACGAGCCCCGGTCCGTCCATCTTCCATCACGCATTTAGCTGCGACACCGATAAATGAGACCGGTTTTCTCTCGACGACGACCCACCCACAGCCTGTCACTTCAGACGGATCGTCCTGGAACGGAACAAAGGGTTTTTGTGACACCTGACTGCCAACATTTAATAAGACACTGGCATGCGGATCATAAGCATCAGTCCGTTCTTAGCGAAACGATGAAAGACAAGCAGACGCGGGAGATCGATAGCAGTCTGAGATAGATTACCAGAGCAGTTTTGCTTAATTAAACTAAACACTGTTAGTCAACTGTGATAGGTAATTAGCCCGGTAACTATTGACAACGGAAGAAATCTTCATGCGTTCAGAAACGTTGTCTTGACGCCTACTCGCTGGATCTGAACCGCCAGGCTGTAGTGCCTTTACTGAATAAACCAAAGTAACTTATCATGTATATTAATTATCGACATTTTTTTTTAGCAAAAGCCAGGAGAATTCATGATCCCTGCTCTCGAATATCGCCATCTTCTTCCGGTTCTTGTCTTCCCCTTAGGGCCTTGTTTAGCTACAGATCATCGTATGCGCGTGATATGTTTTCGGCTGGGTAGAATACAGGGCTGGACTGTGGCTGCTGGTAAAGTACACCTGTACGCCACATCGCACCGACTGTCAGGTCAAAGCCGCGCCTCGCCCTGACTTAAGTCATATCGCTGCGTGCTGCGATCTAAAGACTATTCATTTAAAAAAAAAACCAACAGAAACGTTAAACTTATCGCCGCTGGAAAGCAGGACCGAAACCAGGCACGTAAGTTTGGCCACCGGACAGTAGTCCCGACGCTGTCTCGTCATCTTTCTTGGTTTTCCTGAAGTTGAGCGTATGCCAGCTGCCAACTTGATAACGTTGTGAGTGGCTTGTTAAAGATTTTCCATTGACTCTAAGAGAGAAATCTTTTTGCAGTCCCCGTTTTTGAAGGAACATTCAAGATTGCTGTTTATTTCTAGAGACAATGTCCGATTTCTGTAATAAAAATTCAAATGCCAGTTGAAGTGAAGATGTTGTTTCCATTTGCTTGTTCACAGAACGAAAAAAATCATATTTAATGGTTTACATAAAGACCATGTTTAATTACTGACATAAAGATTACGTTTAATTGTGGCATAAAGACCATGTTTAATTGTTGGCATAAAGATTATTTTAATAGGTGACATAAAGATCACTTTTAATTGTTGGCATGAAGATCATGTTTAATTGTGGTATAAAGACCATGTTTAATTGTGGCCTAAAGACAATGTTTAATTGTTGACATAAACATCACGTTTAATTGTGGCATAAACACAATGTTTAATTGTTGACATAAAGATCACGTTTAATTGTGGCATAAATACCATGTTCAATTGTTGGCATAAAGATTATTTTAATAGGTGACATAAAGATCACTTTTAATTGTTGGCATGAAGATCATGTTTAATTGTGGCCTAAAGACAATGTTTAATTGTTGACATAAACATCACGTTTAATCGTGGCATAAAGACAATGTTTAATTGGTGACATAAAGATCACGCTTAATTGTTGGCATAAAGATCATGTTTAATGACTGAGATATGGAAACCAAAGTAAAACATTTTCATTCGGTATGTATTTTGAAGGAAAAGCAAATAATGTAACGATTCCCTTTTATTTTCTACGTCAGTCACTGAAGATGACCTTGTCCATTAGTGTCTCGTCTTCTGTTATTTTGTTCTCCAGACAGAAGGGACCTCATCTCACTTCGTCCCTTACTTTGTTGAGCGGGCATTTAGACCCCTAGAAGAGCAGCAGAGCGTCTTTTTAGCGCGCCCATTAACATTTTTTACAGAAAAGTGAGAAATTGTGAACGGGGTGGGTTCGCGAATAAAACGTGCGCGCGGGGTGGGGACAAAAGGGGGGATATGAAATCGAATTTAAAAGGGGGAGTGCTTGAGCGAGGCGGAGTGAAGTCAAACAAAGACATTCTCACTCGATGGTTCACGGCTTTGTTTGACTGGTCTCTACTCCGACTTTCTGAAATGTGGGATCGCGCCTATTGCCGGCTACTTTACAGACAGGGGGTTGCCCTACATCTTATTGACAACCCGAATCTTTATTTTACCCCTAGTCGTCTGGGTGCGGGTTCTGGTTCCTTTAAATTAAAAAGAAAAGGAAAACGACGACCGCGTACCCAACGCGTTGTTGTTCGTCATAAAGGCTGAGATAAGCCAACCTCTGTTTACATCTTTGTCTAAAAGCTTCTAGTTAAGCTCTTCGAGCTCTGAAAATTAACTAGACATTTTCACTGGACCGAAGGTCGGTTCTAGTTCATCTCTAATGAGTGGCGTAAATACCACACACACCCCCAAAAAATCTTCACCTAGTAAATATATGGCATTAAATAAGAAAGCTACGCGATGTCATGTAAATGTCTTGTTTATTTGGGCTGGGCTGTAAAGGAGATAATCTATTGTACAATAGATCATCTTTAATGGTTGACGTAAAGATCACGTTGATAAACGGGAAATAACATCGGCATTGTGGGAGAATGGCTTCGCCGTCTGTGAGCTGGTAACATAAACGGCTAAACATTATCTTTTTTTTAAATTTAAAGTCAGGCATCTACATCCTCAGACTGATAGTTTTCCCGCCTCCAATCAGATAGTGCTGTTTTTATCAGATGCTGTTAATCCCAGGTATATACAGGTAACTCAGCCTATACTGTCTTTCTATTTCTCTTATATTCTAATTATCATAGTATGATTTTGTTTTGACATCAGGTAGGGTAAAAAATTTTGGGGGTATACATCGAAATCCCCTTTTGAAGAAAAAGACTGTAAGTTATAGAAACAGTTTTATGTTTGCACTGGGGATTTTATCACCCCTTTTATTTTAGACAAGCGTTTCTCGAAGAATATAAAATCAGACGGAAGTTGGCGTGGTCGGTAATGGGTGCGGGTTAGGGTTGTATGGAAATGATTTACTGTCTGCACATGCTTAAAATTAAAAAAAAATATATATATATATATATGATGGCCCTTAAAGTACTGGTCAAAGGAAGACTAACTAATGGACGTCAGGTGCGTATTCCTGAATGACGAAGTCGGTTTCCGGTGAGTTATCCCGATGCACGACAATAACTTACTGGAAATACGCTCTGGCCACGTGACATATGTCTGCAGACTACAACTGTAGATTTTACTACTCGTGTAGCAACCAGTTCGTGCCCATAAAGGAGCATTTAGTTCGACAATCGTGTGTTAACACCAAGGAAAGTTTGCTTTCCTTTTGCCTTAGCGTAGAGGTGACTGATGACACATTTAGGAAACGCTGTCACCGAGTTTTTCAGGTGTCTCATACATTAGATCTTAGATCTACAGTCGACAGCAGCTGATAGTAGTTTACCATTTTTTTTTTTTTTTGTTACCAGCAATAATTTATGACGGACTAACCCTTAGATTTTTCTTCTCTCTCTGTACTGACGTCATATCTCCCCCTCCATCATCCCCTCTCTCTCTCGCTCTGTGTACTACTGACGTCATATCTCTCTGTACTGACGTCATATCTCTCTCACCGTCACCCCCTCTCTCTCGCTCTGTGTACTGACGTCATATCTCTCTCACCGTCACCCCCTCTCTCGCTCTGTGTACTGACGTCATATCTCTCTCTCTCTCACTGTACTGACGTCATATCTCTCCCTCCATCACCCCCTCTCTCTCTCACTGTACTGACGTCATATCTCTCCTTCCATCACCCCCTCTCTCTCACTGTACTGACGTCATATCTCTCTGTACTGACGTCATATCTCACTGTACTGACGTCATATCTCTCCCTCCATCACCCTCTCTCTCTCTCACTGTACTGACGTCATATCTCTCTCACCGTCACCACCCCCCTCTCTCGCTCTGTGTACTGACGTCATATCTCTCTGTACTGACGTCATATCTCTCTCTCGCTCTCTCTCACTGTACTGACGTCATATCTCTCCCTCCATCACCCCCTCTCTCTCTCTCTCACTGTACTGACGTCATATCTCTCTGTACTGACGTCATATCTCTCTCACACCGTCACCCCCTCTCTCGCTCTGTGTATGACGTCATATCTCTCTCTCTCTCTCTCTCTCTCTCTCGCTCTCTCTCACTGTACTGACGTCATATCTCTCCCTCCATCACCCCCTCTCTCTCTCGCTCTGTGTACTGACGTCATATCTCTCTGTACTGACGTCATATCTCTCTCTCTCTCTCTCTCTCTCTCTCTCTCGCTCTCTCTCCTCTCTCTCTCCTCTCTCTCTCTCTCTCTCTCTCACACACACACAAACACCAGCGCGGTTTGAATAAAACTTATACCCCTTAATCACCAAGATTGAAATATATGTGACAAGTCATGGAAACTATAGGTTTCCTAATGTATCCTCCACAAGCAGATACAGCAGTAATTCTCATCTACGGATGGCTTTCCTGAAGCTAAATTTTCAAAATTGCGCATCAGGAGAACGGAGTCGGCGATAGACCCCCACACGCACGTTTTCACGTTTTCGTTGGCTCCAGTGCGCATCAGCGCTACCAACCCGTCCGACGAACAAGTGGCGCCATCTCTGTCGAGACACTCTAATGTGCGAACTCTCAACTATCGATGAACAAGTGCACTTGAGCCACTATATACCGAGATCAGATATTCACTAGAAGCATCCATTGGTTAGCAACATCACAGTTACCCAGAAACGATAAATGAAATTTGATTTCTTTTTTTCCGCATGAAATGAAGACATTTTGATCATTATTCAGACAGTCGTCCAAAGACCGCTTTAGCGACGGATGGGGAAATGGCTTCGCCAAAATTATTTCCATTCCTTCCCCTCGACACAAATTTAAGTAGGTCTACCTTTCCAGTAACTTGATTTGAAAAAAAAACAAAAAAAAAAAACATTTATTTAAATAATAACGAAGTACAAGTTTGCAAACGCTGTTGGATGAAAAGATACGCAAGAAGAGGAAGAAACTGGTCGTGGAGACAGAAGAGGGCCAAACATTACGTCACCGTGTGCTTTGAACAAGACACTAAGTGTTCGTTTGGCTACAGTGTAGAAAATGAATTTTTGACGTAGTAAAGCCAATCGAGACTTGTCTTAATATTCATAAGGGGCCTCTGTACTGAACACCGCTTAAGTGGTTATTTGCTGTGGAGACGCACCGCGTGGTACTGAAGCAGTTAGCTTCGATAACGACTTTCACTACACTGTTGTTTTCGCCTACTAAGAGGCCATCACGGAATCAGTCTTTTAAGCATACAAAATGAATCTGTTACACGTCTGAAAAGTGGAAGACAGGGATAAAGGAAAACGACAACAACAACAAAAAAGAAAAGAAAAGCGCAATGCGACATGGACGATTGGAAAAAAAACATTAATATTCAACGAAAGGAATGATTATTTCAAAATTTTAGCAGGAACGGTAACTGGGAATCGAGTGATAGCTTATTCTCGTCTAGTGCTGTACTCCCTCTTCTTTCTTTTTATGATACTTCACAAATAAGTCGGCGATGGGATATTTTTTAAATTTTTTTTTATTATTCAACCGATCGATATTCGCCGTGATAAAAAAAAAAACAGAGAGAGAGAGAGAGAGAGAGAGAGAGAGAGAGAGAGAGAGAGAGAGAGATAGAGGAGAGAGAGAGAGAGAGAGAGATTCACTTTGATATATTTCCATTCTGATGTGTAGTAACTGGAGAATATCCTCACTGCACTGGAGCTGAGAGGAGAGAGAGGATGAGAGAGAGAGAGAGAGAGAGAGAGAGAGGAGGGAGAGGAGATGAGGAGAGAGAGAGAGAGATTCACTTTGATATATTTCCATTCTGACGTGTATAGTAACTGGAGAATATCCTCACTGCACTGGGAGCGAGCGGAGAGAGAGAGAGAGAGGGAGAGAGGAGGGAGAGGAGATGGAGAAGAGAGAGAGCGAGAGATTGGAGAGAGAGAGAGAGAGAGCGAGAGATGGAGATGGGGAGAGAGAGTGAGAGGGTGAAGGGAGAGATGGAGAGAGAGAAAGAGATGGAGATGGAGAGAGAGGTGGAGGGAGAGAGGGGGGAGAGATGGAGATGGAGAGAGAGGTGGAGGGAGAGATTGAGAGAGAGAGAGAGAAGCAATTACGACACGAAGCTTCACAGCAGCTGGTGCGTGAGTCATGTGACCTCCTTTACGTCACCGGGACAGAAACCGCGAAAATGATTGACAGTGTTTTAGCGCCGCACTGTTCTATGATTGCGCGAGAGGCCGCCTTGTTGTTCTCGGCTTTGAACCGTCGCGAGACGTGAGTGGACATGCCCCCCCCTCCTCTTACAACTGCACTTGTGACGAAGATCGCTCCCTCGTCTTGTGATGAAGTGGGTGACAAAACAAAGGGCCTGAGGAGCAATTAACCTGCTTAGCGTTTGAACTGGATGGCGTGGGAAAGAAATTAGGCCCCTTCTCCTCCACCCTCCCTCCCTGCCCGTGTGTTCGGATCAGATTGATCAGCCCGACTATCACCGGCCAGCTGTTAATAACAGAATTCTGGGGGGGGGGCTGGGTATCTACAACAGAGCGATCGCGGTACTAACGTAATCATATTAAAGTAGCGGAAAAGGCGACTGTTTTCAAAATATTAATAGCGGGTTTAAAACTCTGTATTAGACGATCTGTTTCTTACTTTAATAAATATATATATTGTGTGTGTGTGTGTGTGTGTGTGTGTGTGTGTGTGTGTGTGTGATTGAATTTAGAAATGAACGAACTAAATTCCCAGCGGTGGTCGTTCATAATGACAGGGTCAACTACAACACGGAGCCACTTATCCCTAAGTGGGAGGACGATCTTGCATCAACTATGATGGCTTTCTAATAAATGGTTGATGCAGCTCGCCAGCTTGGAGATACAATGTCGGGCACCTACATCGTCAGACCCGGGTGCTTTCTATGTTACCAATCAGAAAAAAAAAACAAAAAAACAAACCGCGAACTGGTGATGCTGGGGTTTCTTCGGGAGAGTTAAGGCTTTTAGGGGGTTAATAAATGCAGACAATCAATCGGTCGGGGTAGAGCGCTGCGCCAAAATCGGGCAGGGCCCCATAAGACCGTCCAGGTAATCCAGAAATACTGGTTTGTTTTGCTTTTCCTTTTTGGACTCGAAGTGCTTCTTGGTGTCGGATCCGCTGCTCGGGGCGGGGGGGGGGGGAGTTGCCGTAGAGCTTCTCCGAATCGGGGAGCCGACGGTCAGGGTACGAGAGTCGGGACGTGTACCTTTAACACGAGAATGGCGTCGGGAGAAAATTCCCCACAAGGAAAGACGACCGTAAGCGAAAGTTTGGGCCCAAATATTTTGCACGGCGGCCCTAGTGGTTTCCTCTAAACTGCTGTAGAAACATCAGACCAGCTTCAGTCCACAAAACCTCTCTGAGAACCTACACGCGGGGGAGATCACCGCCGAAAGAGCAGCATAACCCTCCCCCCCTTTTTTTTTTTTTGGTGGTGGTGGTGGGGGCCCTTAAGCGAGATATTGAGATAATCTAGGAGAGGACCGGCGCTTACCGCCGACGGCCATATTGAACCGGTGCCCGGCGTTCGGCGAGCTCTTAATCGCATTGATTGATGTGGAGAAGAAGGTGGACGAGGCGGAGGGCGCGAGGTGACCGGAATACCCGGCAGTGAGCGCGAAAAGCGTGGCCACTCGTTTGTCGATAATATCGGATTTGATGCCGGGCGGTTCTATACCAACCGCTCCAGATCGACCGTTGGGGCGAGGTGAAGTCGGACCCCGGTTGAAACGGTCACTGATAGAGAATATCGACCGACTCGTCGTCGTCGTCGTCCCCACCCCCCCCCCCCGGGAGCAGAGGGTTCTCTCTCGAGCTTAGGGTCGTGTCGGTACTTGAGTTCGTGGTGACAGCCTCGCATTCTCGTAGCTCTAAACCCCCCACCGGCTTCCGGGTTTTTTTTGTTTTTGTTTTTTTTTTTTTCCCTTACGTCAAGAAATAAAGAAAATTAGCCCTTCGGCATAGAGTCGAGCGTCTGGCATTAGGCCCGAAGGGGGCTCTCAAACCAATGAAAACCCTGCTTAGTCTAAGCCAATCGGCGCGTAGGTTAGAACGGAAAGGAAATATGGAGGCCAGTTATGCCGGAAATTCGTTGGTTTGACAACAAATTTCTTTTTTAGCGTTGGCGTGAAGCCGGGATGGATGTAAATAACGACGAGATATTGTTTTCGTTATGCCGGGATTCCCTCAGGTGAACACAAAATCCACATTTCGTAATATCCCATTACCTTATCCAAACGGTGTTCTATAATTAATTCTTGTTATTTAAAAAATGTATTTATGACAGTAAAATTCTTTTAAAAAATTACGTCACATGTTTGTTTCTTTCCCATCTCCCGTAACTATGATCCATCGTGTTTTGTTTGTTTTTTTGGTGCCGAGCGTTAAAGATGAACTATTGTCGAAAGTGTGTGGTCATTAGTTTGCAGGACAGAGCATGAAACAAAAATACGACGATTCCTCGTTGTTTCTTTTAAATTTTAAACTACAAACAGATCGCGGTGTATTTCGGTACCTCGAGTAGGGGCTGGCTGTATTTACCGTTCTTGATGCTTTTGCAAAAGCAGCTTTTGATGCCTACTCCGAAACACGACCACCGTAGACTTTCGTTCGTTACCTTCTGCTCCATTGCTCTCCGTGTGCCATCCTGAAAACGTTCGACTTCACACGACATTAAGCGTATTAAACTTTCGTGTCCAAAACTGTTCTTTCTCTTTTCATAAAATTTTGATATCTTTTACTTTTTTTTTTATAATCGAAAGTCGCATTATCATCGGAAGGTGTAGCCAGACTGGACAAATACACCTTCACGGTTTGCTAATTTATCTTTTCGAATTTCGACGGGCCTCGTTGTTCTCCTGAGTCAGCGCCGTCCTAAATCCTGGAACAGTAATTATTCATGAAATACACAAAGAAATTCTCCAAGCTGCAGAGGTAATTCTACCTTTAGATACTTAATGTTCCGACCTGACGTCTAATTCCACGTGTGGAAACTCTCAGCATTTAGAATTTGCACGTCCCGTGCCTCACTTCAGCTTCTTTGTTTTTTCTAAAATATCGGTTCAAACGCGAACAGTTGTAAACTCCCCAGGTGAGAAGGCTGCTTGGCAGGATTTCTCAGTCAATTTTTGATGCTGAGGATCCAAAAATGTCAAATGACTCTTCAAGACATCTCGGTGGTGTGTGTCTGACACTGACTACGAGATGCTTACTCGCAACGCTTCTGGGTGATGTCGCTCTCAGCATCCAGAAGCTTCTGTTTCCGGGAAAAAAGCTTTCCCTTTCTCCATGTTGCACCAAAAGGTGGGCGTTCGCGATAAACAGTTTTGGCTGGTAAGTTAGTAGACGGAGAGAGAAAGCCGTCTCGGGTACGCAAACCAACGTTCAGTAGCTAGCCACGCCCACAAGATTCGAATTATGTACACTTCACGAAACCGTCAACGCTTCTCTTGACATCTGCCAAACCAACGATGAATAATGTAATCGTGTAGAGCAACTTTGCCGGTTGACCTGAGTGGGCAGGTGCGACTTACACTGTCGCTGTAATCAAATAAACGGAGAATAGTTGGAGAAAATACAGCGCTGGAAGAATTCTTCATGTTTTGGCAAAACTACCGTTTCTCGCATTGTGCATATGTAACAAACGTATAACATTAGACAAAAAAGCTGGGGTTACCGGGACATAATTTCAACCCTATTAGCAAACTCAGCAGCTCCATCTTTCCTGAATTCACAGAACCCCGCCCCTCCGCAGATAAAGTGCCTTTGTAACAAAGTAACTCGCAAATCGTCCACTAGTCAATAAAATTCTGTGTTGAGATTTTTAAAAAACACGATCCCTTTCCTGTCATCAAAACTGTCTTCAGGCACGGTTGATGGCTACCCGTCGTCCGACCGTTTGTCAACTAAGAGACAGCCTGAGAACGTGAGCGGACGTAAGTTGGGTACAAACAAAGCGGAAGTAACCGATACCTCCAGAAAACCAAGTTTTCATAAAAGTTGTTTTGGCTTCACGTGGTTATCGACATTTTGGGAAAAAATAAGATAAACGAAATCGCATTCCCGTTTTAAAGCTTTCTAAATTCTACATTTTAGCGCCTTTTTCTTGTTTGCAAGTTTGCTTAAAATGTTCGGCAACAAACCCTACTTTATTTTTATTTTTCTGGTGGTAATTGATTCTCTTTTCAGATCTCTCTCTCTATATATATACTGACGTCATCTGTCTCTCTCTCTCTCTGTGTGTGTGTGTTTGTGTACTAACGTCATCTCTCTCTCTCTCTTCTCTCTCTTTCTCTCTCTCCTCTCTCTCTCTCTCTCTCTCTCTCTCTCTCTCTCTTTTTATTTCTAATGTTTTTCCGCCCGATTCTTGGTCGGTGTACTGATCTTCCCGTTGATTTTAAAAGTATTTTTCTCTCTCCAGATAAGTCTAATCCAACGAATCCGCTAATAGTCGCCAATACTTTACACTTAGTGTTTCTAACGTCCCATCTTCTACTACCAGAGGTCGGTTAGTCCGGAAAACTACTAGTTTGAGGAACCGAGTTCGAACCTCATTCGGGACACGGATTGGCCCGGCGTTACCTCCAACTGGCCGTGATTTTTTTGTTTGTTTTTCGCTCTTCTTCGCCAGTCAGTCCTCCCGGTTTCTTTGAGGCATTTTTGTTTTTTTATCCCTCATATAAAAAGAAACTGAAGAGTTCTATTTTTCCTGCCGAACTCGGAGGTGCCCGGTGTCTGGGCGCAGGGTTGGTCTGGACGGCTTTCCAGCAGACAGCCGAGGCACTACGCTTTCTCACCAAGGATATTTCCCTTGCAGGTATAGACAGAATTTCTTCGACTTAAAACCCCATATTTCGCATTAGTTTTAACTAAGTTTTATCGAATGGTGAACAGTGACTGCTTTTGTCGTCATAAACCCAAAGCTTCTCGCTTGAATTTACCGGAGCTTTATTAATATACTGGCTCCATCTAATTCAGTACCAGCGACCCGCTGACATCTGTAACAAAGAAACGGCTCTTGCACTAAGAATTCGTGAAGAATCATAATCGGTAGAGGAGTCAAAGTTGCAAAGAGATGCTGTTATAGCAAATTTAAAAAATTTAAAAGAAAAAAATGACTTACTCTTCGAGAGATCTGTTTTCTCTCCTCTTTAAATTCCAACCTTCTGCAGGTTTTCCTTATAATACATTCCGTCAGCACTCGAGCAGCGGAGCATCGTCTAAGAATTTCCGATTTGCAAACGGCTTAAACCAGTCCAGCGAAAATGTCAATGGTAGCATCTTGTTTCAGTAAATTGGTGTTGGTAATTGTACGCCAATTTCAGAAGAAGCTTATCTTTTTGAATCGGCATAGTCGTTTAAGCGTGACGTCAGAGCGTAAGTGGCGCCCTCTCCCCAAATAACGTAAATTTACAAACTCTTGGAACTCACTCGTCATGACTCCCCGAGTACGTAACTCGCTTCTGTTAACATACCCTGCGACTAGGAAGTTGTAGACTTTACGTTCACCTGTCATTAATTAAACGAACTGTTTACATTTTGATGGAACGCATTCTTTTAATCGTCTAACTCATGAACCGTAATCGCTACCTGACAATATATTCAATGGGCGTCAAAACTCTCATGTAAAAAATTGAAACTGAATGGCGTAAGAATATAGTGCAAGAAATGTGGCGTAATTAGTCAATCTACCACCAAAGGACAACGTTAAAAGTGACCCCAAAAAAGAGTCCGTTTCCTATGATAATTTATTTCCCCCTAAATACATGAAATTTTAAAGGAAAACAGAAGATTATGTTGATTAGTATAAACTGACGGTACGCTCACCGCTACACGATGTCGGAACTGAAAGAGTAATCAGTTCTTAAAATTCGAGAGGAACCTGTGATAAGTCCAGGTGATCTATAGCGATTTTTAAAGGGCGTATGATCAAGTTACCTTGTCGCACGCTTTTCCCGGATACTGGGCGGGCGATTGAGAGATCCTTCCCGGCCATTACGAGATCAGGGATCGTGTGCTTGCCCACTGAGTGGGGCCGCATGACCATTTCTCGGTATGGGGAAGGGCCACCAGGCGAACAAAAACGCTACATCTTACAATGCAGTTCGTCTTTATAATGTTGGGTTTTGGTGCCTCCCCGTCTCGGGGTTGGTCCCCTCTTTCTTAAATCGCCTTACCCTGTGTCTTTAATATAACTCCGGGCACCATAGACAGGACTATTAGAGACCTGCGGTTGTCAGTTAGAACGTAAAGCTACTGTTTCTGCATAGCTAGTACATCTAGTATCACCAATGGAGGCACTTCGGCTCTTATATATATATTCAGATGCGTAGCGATGTCTCGTGAAACCATCCCTTCCCTTTTCTGTTTTTCATACTTATTGTTTGGAATTACGCGTTTACTACATAAAGCAGCGTGGTTAATTAATTGGCTTATATAGTCAGTTTGTGATCGTGATTAAGGTGCAGCCCTAGCCCCCCCCCTTGGATGGGAGAGGGGGGGACATCGGCTTAAGCGGCCTTTCCCGGGTCCAGGCCACCAGCGCATGATGGAGGTTTTCGTGATTAGGAGCTTTCCGCCTCGATCGTGAGCAACCTGCAAACGAGTCTCTTTATCCGCGAGATGATTCCTTCACGATGGAGAGGAACCCGCCGCTAATCCGACGAGCGACATAACCGCGGCCATTCCGCGAGAATTTACGGGCCCGCCGGCCTCGTAACTTTAAAAAAAAAACAACAACAACAACGACGACGACGACGACTACGAGATAATAAGGAAAACTCCGTCCGACATTTTTGGTGAATCGCGAAGGATGAGAGATGGCCGGCAGTAAATATTTAGTGCGGGACCGGAATGGCCGCGTCCGACTTACACCGCACGCACATCTGGGTTTTGCACAGCATTCGTAAAGCAGCGACGAAATCGAATTTCCTTTATATTACGACGGCGTGGTGTTAGTCAAAGAACTGCTTCCGAGCGATGCCAGCCGGTTTCAGATATGGCCCCACCCCCACCAAACTTTGGATTTTAAAGATAATAAATACCTGGGCAAGTTTAATCGAAGCGAAAGTAGTGAGATAAGGCGATCTCCAGGCTGAAAAGCCCCAGCTGAGCTGGGTTTCTTCCTGCGGGTGCATATCTGTATTCCAAACCGCAGGCACTGATCGTCTTTCTGTTGGTGTTTGGAGTTTCCCATTAAAATAAGTGCTGCTTTTATTCCGAGAAGTAATGGCGTGCGTTCGAGTAAACCTGGTGTCGCTGTTCAAACGTCCAAATCAGAAGAGCTTAAAATTGGCCCTCGTCTTCAAACCAGAGCTCAGATAAACACCGGGGTACCTAGAATTTGAATAGATGCATTTTCAGAAATTCCTTGAGGTTAGCAAGCTCTACTATCCTCCGCGAAAATAAACTGTGCATTCTGAGTGGATCACCTTTGGATGCTGTAGCTGCGTAGCACATCAGTAAGACTTGGTTCTGAACTAGTTTACTCTTGTAGTTACAAAGAGGCAGGGAGCCATTACGGCTCCACCCCAGGACAGAGAAGTAGCCATCATCGATTCCCGAGCTGATTAACACTTCCACTATTAGCTGATACGCTCACTATCCGGTAATTTATTCCGCTCATTAACAGTTCTGCGGTTAAAATAAAATTGTCTTCAACCTGATCTTAGCTACTCAGCATTAGCCATTTGCACGTGAGAATTCTCACTGCAGGAGTTGTTCGCCCCCTCTTACATACAGCTACGTTACACAAATATACCGGAGCGGAAACCATCTTTTCTACTTTATTTTGGGTGCTTGTCGTCATGAAAACAATAACAAATTATTGCTTAAGAAACCTTGAAGATACAACAGAATGCGCTCTTGTAAGTTTCCTCCCACGTCTAAAAGTTAAGAACTCTAAATGGTTTTCTGGGTACACGTGGTGTAGTTTTCGGAGGGGTGTGTTTTGTTACTGACTCGCACCTAAATCACCGCTCACGAGCTCATAAACATACTTAGGTAACTACTCACTTTGTCACCAAACCTGGTGCCGCAACCTTTCCTCTTCTAGCTCACTACTGAGACATCCTTAAACTTCGAAAGCCAGGGGAGAATGCTAAATAAAGAACTGATTTATCCTTTTTTAAACAGTCTTAAATGTCTTTGCAACATAGGCTTTTAATCATGGTAATCTGTTGTTACAGTACGTTCTCTCTCTCTCACGCAAAAACAGAATTTGGAAAGTTGTATAACATTTAATTCAATTGTTCGATATTCAGCGGTAGCCAAAATCATTATATGACATGTTCTTAAAATATTTCGTTATTTGTACTGAAATTCCCGTTAATTCAGAATTACTCGGGTAATAAAATATTTCTGGCCACCGCTGTAGATCGTCGGAAGGTACATCAATTAGCTAGCTGCTATATAAAATGAATCAATTCCAATTTCTAAATTATATATATGAGGTCTGTCGAAAAAGTATCCGACCTTAGGCTTGGGGGGGGAATTACGTATTTGGTAGGGTTCAATTGCTAATCCCCTTCGAAGTGGACCCCTTGTGCCTTCACACACTTAGCCCAACAATCCTTCCACTGTTCGAAGCACGTCTGGAAAACTTCCTGAATGGCTCTCAGCTCCGCCATCGCACTCCGCATGATGTCCTCTCGGCTCTTAAAGCGGGAGCCTTTCAGTGGCATCTTCATTTTTGGGAGCAACCAGAAGTCAGAAGGAGCCATGTCTCGAGAGTAGGGAGCCTGGCGAATGAGCGAAATGTCTTTGTTTTCCAAGAAACCTTGGGTCAGCTGCGACGAATGAGCCGGGGCGTTGTCATGATGCAGCTACCAGTTTTGCGAGGCCCACAGATCCGGTGTCTTGCGCCAAACTGCATCACGAAGACGTCGGAGGACTTCCTGATAGTACTCCTTTATAACTGTTTGTCCTTCTGGTGCGTATTCGTGATGCACAATGTGGCGGTAGTCGAAGAAAACAGTCAGCATCACCTTGATTTTGCTCCGGACCATGGCGAGGTTGGGTGCTTCCAGTGTGACGACTGAGCTTTGTTTTCCGGGTCGTACCCGTACAGCCAGGTCTCGTCTCCAGTTATCATGGTAGTCTGGAACTCAGGATCCTTGTTGGCAGTATCCAGCAGGTCCTGCGCAACCTCAAGACGAAGTTGTTGTTGTTCCTGAGAAAGCTGCTTGGGCACAAATTTTGCTGCCACTCTGCGAAAGCCCAAATCCTCCTTCAAAATTGCATGTGCAAAGTCTTTACTGATCCCAACCTCGTCACCAATTTCCCGCACCGTCAAACGACGATCCTCCATCATCAAGGTCCGCACTTTCTCGATAACAACAGCATTGCGGCTTGTTGACGGCCTCCCGGAACTCTAGTCACTCTCCACCGATGTGCGGCCATCTTTGAACCTGTTGTACCATTCTTTTATTTGGGTAACACCCATGGCATTGTCACCAAAAGCCTGTTGAATTTTGCGAATTGTTTCCGCTTGGGTATCTCCCAGCTTTTGGCGAAACTTGATGCAACATCGCTGCTCCACACGTTCGACTGACGCATCCAGCAAGCCCTCCAAAAATTACGCATGCGCATGAAGGTATGCGGCTCCACTATGCACAGTTTTGCCTCCCTGAGTCACTACTTCCCACGGCAAAAAAAAAAAAGGTCGGATACTTTTTCGACAGATCTCGTATATATATATATATATATATATATGATTTCCAAATATACTTTGGAATCTGAGGATAGGATCGTTGATCAGTGGTTTATATCTCTTCTAACTACTAAAAAATTTAATGAACGATTCTTCTATCTTAAAGAAAACTGGATCTCCTGGTTGTACAAATTCCCTTCCAAAGTCCTGAATAAAAAGAAATGTATATTAGCTAAGTTCCTCGCGAATCCTTTAAACGGTAAACGATTACAGGTGGTTTTAGGCAACTGCTGTTGACACACTGCAGTCGTTTTATAAAGCAATTTAAAACGACGTCTCTCGTTATGCTAGGAACGATCTTCATGAAATATATAAAATAAAATTAATGTAATAATTCTACCGGATGTCTGAGACTACCCACGTGTGTGTTACAAAACCTGTGGCTCATATGGATTCTTCTTCTGGGAGAAAATCTAAAACCAACTGCTGAAATCGTTCTATTGTTTTTATCAACATCTCTATGGACATTGTCTCGAAATCTTTAAAACTCCTTAGCGCGAGTTCTCATACAATGGGAATTTTGAACCAGGTTCAGTAACAAAAAGCAGAAAAAAACCAAGCGATTAAACAGTTGGAACTTTAACATTGAAAGAAAGTGAAATCTTTTTTTTTTTAAAAATTAATTCTGTTGCTCTGGTTAGTTCGTATGACGTTTGTCGGGTTCGATCGTCTCTCAGCTTTAAGTATATACACCACTTCAAAGACTGTCAACGAGCTAGGAACCATGATTACGCCACACACACTCACCCGAATGCCTGTGTAAGATCGTCTATTAGTGCAGTCATTAAAGACTCGGGTAAAGATCACTTTCTTCGTCTAGCGTACGTGGCTAAAGATACCCAGACAACATTTGCGATTACTGTTTACAGGAAGGCGCTTACCTATCTGCCATCTCATCAGTCTGGCGGGCTGGATTACAAAATGGGGTCCATCTGGCGTATCCTTAAAGACTCGTAGATGGCGGTATACGGGAGTATTTTCAAAGAATCAGTTTCTTCGATCTGCTGCCTTTTAAAATGAAATGCGGTTCTATACTTTGTCGACTCGCGTTATCAAAAAATGTGGGCACTTTTTTGGCTGGTATTTCAGCTCACATCAGTTGTTTATTAATCTGTGATTCCTGTCAAAGAAGTACGACAGAACTTCTAGATTTATAAACACTCGATATTAAGTCCTCTATCGGTGACATCAAAGTTATATGCCGCTCTGCAATTAAAGCTGATATTATTATATACTTTTCTCTCCTAATTGTTGCATTGTCGAGACGGGACAAAACTACCAAATGCGAACCAACGAACGCGAGAATGGGTTTTATTGCAACAGACCAAGATTGCGCATTGACATAGCAGGTGATCTCAACCCAATACAAGAACAATTGAGTAAGGTATTCGTTCGGTATAATCTAATAAGAGATCTTTCTTCTTTCTCTTTGTCCCCCCCCCACACCACTCCCTCCCTTTTCTATTTCGTGACAAAAAATGCACGCGATACAAGAGGAGATTGTAATCCAAATAATCTGACTAACGACGATCGATATTCACCTACTAAGACTTGATGATCCGCGAAGAGCAGATGTTATTGGTTTCCGAAGTGAGCATTGCCAGGCTGCATCTATAAAAGGTATGTTAAACAGTCAGGGGCGGGATGTCGTTAAAACGACGGACGGCTACTTTGTGGATCGTCTTCGCAGCGTCCGGATACATCCGACCCTGCACCGTTCACTTAACTCGTCAGTGTTTGTTTGGCTTTCAACAAAAAGGGAACGTAAGAGTAAAGTCGTGACAGAGGAACACGTATAACAGCAGGCTTAGAGGTGTAATTAAAGAAACAGCATCTTTTCAAAAAAAATAAAAAAAATGCCCCACGATCGACATGATAGCCATTCGCTGCTGATGCAGGGGTGGGGAGATGTACACCATTTTTTCTCCGAGGTTATCCCACGATATGTCGTGGCGAGATATTCATAGCTGCGTCGAGCCGTCTGTTCTTTGCTGTGATCGACAGCGCCGTCTCTCAGTCGAGGAGAGTTACACGCCCTTGTTTCTGATGTCCGAAGGATGCCAAATCTCGACCGAAGCTACATCTTCCTTGTCGCAGTCGGCGAATGGTGTCTTAATGACCATATTAGGTCCTGATAAGAATATTCGCTTAGGATGAATCCGAAAAACCCGAAAATACAATTAGAAAAACATCGGCCTTTCCCTCACAGGTGAGCAGCCCTTAATAGAGACATTACGGCGCACTTTTCTTGTTACTACCCCCGACCCCGCCCTCGCGCGGCCCTAGCAACACCATAACAACCACCAGGTTCTTGCAGAATGGGTAGAGAGCTAATGTCGGCCTAAGCAGCTAAGAGATCGAGACGATTTGGAATCACCGTAAAAGTAACAATTGAAAAACAACAACAACAACAACACACGTTATACGTTCGAGTTAGGGTGACCAGGTTTGGAGAGCGAGATCCGGAAAACTCTGTGGAATCATCGCTCCTGGTCCGACTAGAAGTGAGGGCAAAACCTTGAATCGTTTATTGTAAGTGCCAACTACAAGGGGAAGAACACAGAACAAACCAGGAAATGAAGAACATTGCAAACCGCGTCGATCGCACACGCGAATCCGGTGCCGATGTTCGCAACGCGCACCTGTTGGCTCGTCGCATCTTTGTCACCATCTTTCGGGTGACGGACGGGAAATCGCTTCGCTGAACCCGATGGCAGGGGACGACTCGAGACCCCGCCCATATCACGTGGCGTGCGTACGACTTTCACCAAGCCACCATCCCGTTTCCTACATTCCCTGGTCTCGCCCATCACAAGGAGGCTGAGCCGAAGTGATTTACGGCCTCCACCTATGAGGTTTTCTTGTCAGACATATCCTCTCCGCCGCCGGAAACATTCTGTAGCTGCGGGCGATACGCCACTAAATCTAGCTTCAAACACGGCAGGACACGACCCGCGCGGCCCCCCCTCCCGACCTGCCGAGCCTCTCGTGCTGTCAGGGTGATGCCCGTCCGACGAGGTCATAAACTTACGGATGTAAACCAGTCCTCACGACAAGGTTCGATCTGTCTGAAGGGTGAAACTCCTTTTCCCCTTTGTACTAAATTCACGTCTCTAATTTATGGACGTCACAAGAACGACTCAGGTCCGGTTCTTTCCTACGAATTTGAAGATTAATAATCGGCGCTTAGTACATATTGCACGGAGATGTCTAGAAAGCTGTCCATCTCTTCAGAGGTCCCCTTTGAAGTTGATTCATCGTATTTCTTTTATTACTCCCGCATTTTATTAACAGCGTCTCTGAGTTATGCTGTGGCACATTAGAAACGCACCAGTGACATTTTTCATAGTTTATAATGCAGCTACTGCAACGAAAGTTATTCGCCAGTTATGTCAGTAGTTTAGCAGTTGACGCAGATCACACAAAAAAGAGAGGTCACCTCGGAACATTTCGATATGGGGCATCTGAAAGGTACACGGGGCACTGCGCGAATGTCAATCACGGGTATGCTTTCCAGCGCCAGCAATGGCGTTGCCACACTGACCTTTTAAGTCTTCAATGGAGGTCTGTGGTCGCCTCTGCCACTCCAGACCAATTGCGTCTTCGAGCTGGGTCGGCATTTCATCGCTCTGCCCCAAGATCGGAAAACAGGTGCTGTCACGGGATCACGGAGATGGGCCATTGCCAGGGACCTTCACGCTGCCCAGACATCCTTCGGATATTTGGTTTTGTTTGTGTCCCGGCCATCACTATTCCATAGTTCCACCGCTCTTTTCTGTCTGTCAGTCTGCAGAGCACCTCGATGTGGGCCACCGCTAACCTTGACAACGCCGCGCCCTCGGTCGTCCATCTATGGTGTAATCTTGATTTATCTGAGAGAGAACACCCATCCTTCCAGCAGACGTTGCCCGGTCCAATGTCTGTAGCTGTCGGCCCAGTGGAGTAGCACTTCGGTCGAGCGAGTAACGGATCGATGTGCGGATGTCTCCTCGTAAGCCGTTCGACCGTCGTACCGCTGAAAGTTCCTCGTCAGCCCTTCAGGTCCCGCACTGTTCGAGAAGCCGCGAGCCGAACTCGCGTGACAACCCGCTTCGAGTGCGGGCCACGCGAGCGCGACACGGTCTCGGGCCGTGCAACAGATCTTGTTGCCCTGGCGGCTCGAATCACGCCTTCCGCTCTCTTCCGTTGTTGTGCCACCTGTCTCGCCCGGGGGCGGGGGCAGGAGGACGAGGTGAAGGTTTCCTTGAACGGTCTTTATACTGTTTTTTGGGCCACGATCTCATTTGCTGCTTCGCGGTCAATCGCCACGTTTCTAGTTTCCGACGGAGACACCAAAGGACCCCGACATTTGGCGACAGTAAGTTTAGGTTTTCTTGACCACCACCACCCCCCCATTTTTTTAAGGATGTCACTTTTATAATTTAGATATTGGTTTGTTTAGGGAGAGGATTCTCTTTGATGGCGAGGAAAGGTTCCGCCTGAACTAACGTTGGAGAAGGTCCAGAGCGTGCCGGCAGACACGTCAGGTCCACGACATCGCGAAACCACCCTGTTGGGATCAGCGCCCGTCCACCACTCTCGTAAGTATGCGGGCGCACCTTTTATTGAAAGGGTTAACCAGCCGCGGTTTTGTTGTTATTGTTGTTCGGTTCTGCGAATACAGAGAGTCCTTTAAGATCGACAAATTCGATGGCGAATAAAAGCCATTCGGAAGGTCGAGGAACTGGGAGCTAAAATCAAAAAAGGGGCCGTTTCGTTAGCGCCCGCCGGGTGGCGCGCACCTGGCGTGACCCGTTCGAGCCTCTCTTCAGCACGAACGCGGTCGACG
Source organism: Nautilus pompilius (assembly GCA_018389105.1). Lineage (NCBI taxonomy): Eukaryota > Metazoa > Mollusca > Cephalopoda > Nautilida > Nautilidae > Nautilus > Nautilus pompilius. The sequence continues at coordinate 134,446 of JACATO010001572.1, forward strand.
TCCTGCGTGGCGTTCCCCGACGGCAATGACGACGGCGGCGACGCGAAGAGTTCGTCGAAACGTCGGTAATTCTACAACAGCACTGAGGGCCAAAAGCTCGAAACCAGGATAAAGGTTCGTGTGGAGACGGTGCCAGCCAGCAGCCCGGGTGCGTGGTGTCGGTTACGCTCGATTATTTTTGGTGACAGATTCACTCTCGCTCCATTACCGTTGCTTTCCCCTTTGCTATCAGAAGCCCCTGAAATCCTCCGTTGTTGTTGTTGTTGTTGTTGTTGTTGTTTTTTCCTTTGTTCTGCCAATGAGAAAGGTTTCCTGCCATTCGGAGGGTTCCTCTTTGCCTGCCGCTGGTAAATAATAACGCTGCTGGGTTCGAGCCACCAGGAACCAGGCCCCTGATCAAATTTCGTCTTGGCAATGGTGATGGTGGTGGGAGGGGAAGATGTGGCACCCCTGAACAGCTGTCTCACAGAAGTCGCAGCATCCGGGTTATTCCGGTCGGATTCGTTGCTCGCGAATGGACGCGTTTAGAAGATACTGCGATTATCAGGATGCGGCGACACGGCAAACAAGGGCAGCTTTTCTTTAAAATATTCAAATCAGATGTTTTAATTCCATGTCCAGTCCTCATCCTTCATTATTATTATTATTATTATTATTATTATTATTATTATTATTATTATTATTATTATTATTATTTATTATTATTATTGCTATTGCGCCGGTAACAATAGAATTTAATATCATTTACAACAGATTCTTCAAAGTCGAGTTGCCGTTTTTTTTCATGGTCCGAGAGAAAAAAAAATAAAATCTGTTGACATTAGAAGAAATAATTAAAAACAGGAGAGGGTATGTGAGTGTGAGTGGGAGGAGGTTCGTCTTGAATATTCATGAGCCGAGTGCCCGACTTTAAAGACGGGACCTTTGAGGAGATAATTGGCGGAGGGACGGGAGATGTTTGGATAGCCCGACGTTCAGCGCCTCCCCCTGGCGGACTCCAGATCGGGTCGGATCCTGCCGAGTTTTTGGAAAAACACGGACCGCACATCGTCCGCACCGCAAAGCAAACATTTTAACTTCTGTTGCTGGCGGACCGTAGTGAAAACACGGAGAGTTCAACCACCCCCTCCAGCCGCCCTGTCTGCCGGATGTCTATCTATTCCCCCCCCCCCGGTTCGACCGCTGCGTACGTCGATAAACTTCGGTCCGCACCAGCCCCAATCTATAATCATCCCAACCCTCTTCTTCCCTTCCTCTATCTGTTACAGAGTGGAACCCCCGTCTCACGTAAGACAGAATGGACAATCATCGACTTCGTGGCTAACACGGGCGCGACTTCCCGCTGATGCGTCTCGGCCGTGACCACCAATAGATGAGTAATGTTTATTCGGAATATTGCGTCCCCTGCTCGGAAGGCGTAACGTGCGAGGTAAACAGATCTTCGCCGCGAATTTATTCCGAGTCATGAATCGTCGAGCTACCCGGGCCCCGGTCCCCTACCGCCGTCCCGTCGCGCGCAACCTCGCGGGATCCGTCCTATCTCGGCGCGGAGGCTGAATGTATCTTAAATTACCACTGGCCCCATTTACAAGTCGTGGCCTTCGTCTCTCTCCTCCATCTTCTCTCTTTTCTTTTGGGGGGAGAGGTAGAGAGGGGCGGCGGTGATGCCACAGCCAGGAGAAAGGTCTTAATCCTTGCAGCAGCAATGTTATCTGAAACAGAATAGAATTCCCCTTCAGACTGAATGGAGTGCATGACGATATGTATTCAAAACCACGGAGTTCCTCGGAGCATCGCCCCCCCCCACCACCACCACCCGCCCCGGATACTTCCGTCCCATTCCGGTGTTTTTCGATACGCAGGCTGGAAAGAAGGATGTCACCAGCCTCGGCGAGGGTCTCGCTCTCCTAAAATAATCCTCTGACTGCAGCCTGCTCATCACTCTGTCGTTATAATCCCCGAACACGTCCACGCCTGAGCGAGACTGGAAGAGTGGCTTGTGGCGAAACTTGAACCAAGTTTCTAGCCACCGATGATTTAAAACCCTCTTCAAACGCTACAGATTACCGAGGGGTGGAGCATAGCGCCACCTGGAGGCGCGGGACCCGGAATTTATAAACTCCGGGCGACTTCATTAGCGCCGAGAGATATTAAGGTGCAGGTCGTCAGTCCGATAGCATCCGCGTGATGAGTTACTTGCAGCATAACGGCTAACAAACAGGCTACCCGTTTGTAGCCACCGTTGCTTCTTCGGGCCGCGGTGCTGTTCTTGTAAAGTCTGACCGCGACCGAAAGGGCAACGTGGACATTCCGGATCTTCTTTTAAAATTTGTACATCGAGTCGCAGAAGTCCACCGCGCACGATGCCAAGAACAACACATCACCAGGTGCTCTGCGATGACGTAAGTTCTTGGACGGTTCGTTCTGTGTACTCGTTATAACGGCAGCAGATGCACTGGGCTCTAGAATTGTAACTGTACGGAATTAATCAGCCCTGGGCACTCGACATTCGTACACGTCACTGTAGGGCGAAATAGCCGAGCGACAGCCATTCGTTGTCCGGGTATTAAGTTCAGGCAACTGCTTTTATCGTTCTTCACAACAACAATACGAATAAAATAGAATTCTTAGGAATATCTGGGCGCTTCTTTTAAATGTAAAATAATAAATTCCGTGTCTTTTCATCTCTATAATTAAATTACATATTTAATTTTTTTTCTTTTCTTTTCCAGCTTCGATTGAGGCGAACTTTACTCTACTTAAATTTAACCTCGTGTCTCGGGTTTGTCCTGCTGAAGGCTAATCTGTCTGCGGTTCTTTTCAAAAATTTATTTGATCGCTCGGATTATGGCATCGCCAATATTATCACACTTCTCTGTAAAACCTGTCATCACGTAAACACGTAGTTACCTGGCAGTGAACAAACAGCGATTGTACTACAAACGCACCTTCAGAAGTAGCGAATTCCAGAGAACTGAAAGGAAAGAAATTGGACGGTTTTGAGCTTAGATTTAACAAAGAAGAACGCATAAGTCATGTTACTCGAAACCTGCTTCTCTTGTTTGTATTTTTCACGATTGGTGTCAGCCCTAACTAACTGCAGCCATTTCACCAGATTCTCTTTTGTTTTTCGCCCATTGTTTTAAAAAAACAACAACAACAACACGTTTTTAGCCGATGGGTGAAGAGAAACACGAACAATGGGAGATCAGAGTTTCTCCTTGTCATCTACGGAGCTGGTAATTTTGCTGCGTTTTTACAGAAGGATAATAATAATACACCGAGATTTTGCCGAATTCTTATTAATTTTTTTTATTTTTATTTTTCTGTTATTTTGTCTCATTTAATTGTCCGGTTTTTCTTTTCCTTCGCGAAGTCTCTTTCTGGTTATCGCCCCTGTTGATACGTACTTGTGAGGGTCTCTAACTTCTCGCACGTTAACGCTCGAACCCCCCCCCCCCCGGCCTCGCGATTTAGCATCATCTCGCGAAAGGTTTTACAAAGGTTAGTATAGACGGCGCTGTCACGGATCAGGATCCGCAGCCGCACGTCGAGAAATCGTCGACGGGGGGGGGAGCTGCAGTCGCACGAAACTTTCTCCGGCTGCGAGCCGCCGCCACGTGGCGGCGAACTTCTCGACCAGCCTCGTTTTGGGGTGATTAATGGAGAGAGAGAGAGGGGGAGCTAAACGCATTATCGCGAACCAGCTGCAACCGATCGAGACGCGCGAAGACGAATCCTTCGCATATTTGCCGTTAAAAGAGAAAACGTTAAAAGTTCCAGATCATTATAACAAACTTTCATTACAAGTAACGAATGCTACACTTCCAAGTCACTGCAGGTTTACACTCTAAAATCTATCTTGCATACGATTACTTAAATTGGTTTGCTTAGGTTTGTGAAACTTCAACGAAATCCAGAAAAACCGTTTATATATCTTAAGATCCCCCCACAACCCCAACCTCTGTTTGTCTGCTACGACAAAAAACAACTATACCGAAAGAAGTCGTGTTTACCTATCCTTCAGTAACTGCATTTTAGAACCTACAGACCACCTTAATAAGGTACTCGCTGCCTTCATAATTAACGACTCGTAAATACCAAGTAATAGGTTCACTTTTGGTTTTATGTCCATAAATGAAAAAAAAAAAAAAAAAACAAAAAAAAGAGAAAACAATTTAAATCACTTATGTCCAATGAAGCCAAAATACGGCGACGGGATTTACTTAAGATGTACGAGCCGCTCTCTAGAAGAAAGGTAAATGGCAGAGATATAAGAGAAGAGTAACAATGAAGCAGTGGTACGTTACTATTACTGCCAGGCATATTTTTGACATAAATAGCTGGCTTATAAAGTTTTGGCAGTTTCTGATTAAACAGATAAATAAGAAAATGTTTTTCAGATCTCGCATCAAAGGCTGTTCAAACACAAGCCTGGAGAGACGGGTCCCCACTCTCTCTCTCAGCACATATATTATTATTCCATTCGTTGTATTACCTTTAGCGTTGCCGTTGTTGATGTTGCTGCTATTAATCTTATCTTTAATTAGTGAAATGCTGATATAAATTCGTTTATCCGCTCTCACTTTGTAGTATCAGGCTTTATTGCAATTCTACAGGTAAAGGAACCGTCACAGGGTCGCCGTAGTGGAAGTAATGGACCGAACGAGGAGCTAGGGCTTGAAAAGAATTTAAAAAGAAAAACGATGTGTGTGTGATTCAGGCCGGACGGCTTAGGTAACATCACCTCGGCGACGAGAGCAAATACTCGGAGTCATTGCATTGTTGCTCCGTTGGAGTATGCCCACCAAAAACGTTTCGTCGACCACCACCACCCCCACTCTCTCTACCTACCCAGAGAGGCCGGTGAGTCGGACCGGGGCCCGTGTACACAACAGGTGATTTGGTTGGTGGGGGAGATAAAGCGGTGATGGTGTACGCCGCGACGTACCAGGACATCCAGCAAACGCTTCCGTGTTTTCCTGGATGATTACCGGCTCGGCTTCGATCGTCTCCGAAAGCGAGCCAGGTAACGCGTCTGTAAACCGGTGCCGATCGCTCTGCCATACCGAGGCCAACGTACGCTAATGCGACTTACCAGACAGCTGCGGATTATCTCGATGTGTCGGTCTTTTTCGGACGGAAACTGGCCACCTGATCTCACCGGCCTGCAGCCCTAAAAAAAAAAAAAGAATATCATCTCTAATCGATCGCTTCCTTACCGATCGATTACCTCACCGAACTGGGGTAGCTGAGAGATAGAGAGAGAGAGAGAGAGAGATGGAGATGGAGAGAGAGAGAGAGAATGACATCATATATATATAAGAGAGAGAGAGATGAGGAGGGAGAGGGAGAGAGAGAGATGGAGAGAGAGATGGAGATGGAGATGGAGATGGAGAGAGAGAGAGATGGAGATGGAGAGAGAGAATGACGTCATATATATATAAGAGAGAGAGATGAGGAGGGAGAGGGAGAGAGAGAGATGGAGAGAGAGATGGAGATGGAGATGGAGAGAGAGAGATGGAGAGAGAGAGAGAATGACGTCATATATATATAAGAGAGAGAGATGAGGAGGGAGAGGGAGAGAGAGAGAGAGATGGAGAGAGAGAATGACGTCATATATATATAAGAGAGAGAGATGATGGAGAGAGAGAGGAGAGAGAGAGAGAGACTCATATCGAATCGGAAACGGTAACATTCCAAAGACCATTTCCAGTGCTATCTGTTATTAATGGTGTTTCGTAAAATAGATCGATTCTTAAAGTAATATTGAATTTTTGTGGGACGTATCTAAAATAATCAATTTTTTTAAACAAGAAAACTTGCTAAACTTAATATCGATTATCGAAGGTGTTTTTCTAAAAAAAAAAAAAGGAAATTATGGAAAGAATGTTCCAAGAACCGAGAACATTATACGGATTGTCGAACTTTCTCGGTGGGCGTGAAATCATTTTAAGGTGGCATCGATTAAGAACTCGATGACCTTGGATTTCCCACAGTTTTAATTTCGTTTGATTACCGATGTGTACGTCACTGAGATACGCTGAGACTCCGGACGAGCCTCGTCTCTACTCGAGATGCAGCGATGTGGCGGGGAGAGTTGGGGGGGGGGAACCGTTCAAAGAGATGCGTTGTAGAGATGAAACAAAAAAAATCACTATTCTTTTGCTAGTTTCTGGAACACTCATCTCGACCCTGTGTCGTGTGGCTTCGCTCCGTTGATCACGCCCACCTTTTAGAAAGAGCTGATCCTAGCATCTCGGGATACACACACAGCTTAGATTTAATTACAAATTATCCTCCAATAGAGATCTGGTGATCACGCAACGCCCTCTGCTCCTTTTGTTCAAGCATAACTTTGTCTTTTAGAAAACAAAAAAAAAAAATTTCTTATTATTCTTCGGCTCGTTGAAAACCACGGCAGCGATCTTAGAAATAGAATAACCAAGTAGGAAAATCTCTCCTCCCTTTTTTTTTTGCGCATTATCATCTTATATTAAGTGTAAGGCAATATCTCAACAAAATGAGTAACCACCAAGTATGGGATAGAGACAGTAATCGGCGATATTGGGTAAGACGATATTCCCACCGCCTCCCCGGTCCGGATAAAGAGACTAAATGTTGTCAAACTTTCCAATTATACTGTAATGCATGCTTGTGTTTCTAAGCACGTAGAGCCGATATCGAACCACCGGCCTCGGTCACCTGACACCGGACCTTGTTTGTCTGGTTGACACGCACGTGACACTGTCTGATTACGCCACGCAGTCGCACAATCACGTCGGTGAACTTCCAGTCCCGAGTGACCTGCCCTTTGTACAGTTTCAAAACGCTGGACTGTTTGAGAGCATGTTGATTGTCTACATTAAATTCAACGTACGACTTGGCTTTTCTACTTTGTAATTATTATTATTATTATTATATTATTATTATTATTATTATTATTATTATTATTATTTTTTTTTTTTTTTTTTTTCAATGTTAAAGCAAAAGACAGATTTTGCCATTCTGCAACAAACAGAACTCATTTACCGTTAGCCAAGTTAATGCATTTTTTCTTAACATTCATCCACTGTATAATAAGTTCAAATTTAAGAACTGAAAGCTCAGGTTTTCGGGGGGTGGGAAGACTTGTGAGATTGCGTCTACCTCTCGTACGTTTTACCTCACTATAATTCGTTACTCACTATAAGGGCCATTTTTACCAACTCAGCGACATGGTAGTTACCCCTTAAGATGACTTCAGCATGTGACGTCACATTTGTCAGCCTCGTTTGGTTTCACGTCTACAGAGAATATTAGGAGCCATCATTAAGCATTTCTTTCATTCTTGAAACCCCGGTCTGACAAGGTAACCGCTTTACTCCGAGCCCAGTCCAGGTGTGGAGATTTCGGTGGAATATTTGCCGTGTACTTTCGTTTTTAAATTTTCTTTTTAAATTTAAGATCTGACTTTTAATCGATTTAAGTTAAAGTACACGAGAATTTTCCAGAAAGTCTGTTTGTTACCTTTATAACTTACTTAACCGTTGCCATTTCTGTGCTTTATCAAGTTACCAGTAAAGAAATGTACTTAACTAAAAATTAGTCATTAATAATGTTGTTCTAGAACATTATGCTTCTAGGAGAAAACTAGTTATTGCGCTACAGAATAACACGGAGATCTGACGAATCTGGTTTCCTAATTATCAGCTTTCCGAGTGGTCTCTGTTAACGGAATGACGGAAAACTAATAATATCTGAACTAATGAATTAACTATTTTAATGCAAGTTTTGCAATAAGTACTTACATTCTAAGATTTAAAATCCAACCAGTTAATCGAAAGTAGAGAGGAGAGAGAGAGAGAGAGAGAGAGAGAGAGAAGAGAGAGAGAGAGATGGAGGTGGAGAGTGAGAGAGAGAGAGATGGAGATGGAGAGTGAGAGAGAGAGAGATGGAGAGTGTGTGAGAGAGAGAGAGAGAGAAGAGAGAGAGAGAGGAGAGAGAGAGAGAGAGAGAGACGAAGAGAGAGAGAGAGAGAATCTATTTACAGATGATTTTCAAAGGCCATCACCG
>JACATO010001572.1:147500-212626 GCA_018389105.1 Nautilus pompilius
AAATTGTATTAACGCCATTTCTAAGTTGATGCAAAACTTTTGCCGTTGCTGTAGATGGAGTCTCGCTGTTCGATTTTCCACTACCATCGTTTAACTTTTTTAAAAATGAATTAAGTTATCAGCCCTGGAAAGATGAGAATAACTCGTATTGTCGTTCGAGTTCGTTCGCGTATCCCACTGTTGAACTCTTTCTTAATCCTCGAGTTAACTGACTTTATAGCTGTTAGTTTATAAATATTATGCAAAACATTTATATATTCAGACAGACGCACAATAAAAGAAGTCTTTTATGTAATAGCTGAATTGTAAAGAGGGATAAAAGGCCCAACTTTTTGCTGAAAATATATTCAGCTTTGCTAAGCTTTGGTAAAACGGAGGATATTTTCAGCGAGTGATTTGGCTTTAAAACTATCTTTGTGTTCTGTTTCCGTGAGCAAGGTAAGCTATCATTATGCACAGGAGAAATTCTTTAAACCAACAGGAGCTAAAAAGGAATTTAATGAAAATATTAGTACCAGATTGGTGGAACTAAAATGATATACAGTGTATCTTAGAAACCTGTTCTGTTCTGCTCATAATATTATTATTATTATTATTATATATATGAGAAAACCACTTTTATATGTTACAATACATCTAGCAACTAAATATTAATACTTTTCCTATTTAAGCTGTTTTCAGGTGGAAAACGATAGATGAAATAAAAAATTTTAAAGAAGAAATATATAATTTGACTGGAAGTGCAAACGAAGTACAATGCGCGATAGGGAAAGTTCCCTTTTCTAGATTGAGACAGTTTATCCCTAGAATCAAAATATTTAAGCTGAAAAAATTATTCTACATAAACGATTTAAGTTTATAATAATTAAGTTATACAGTGTCAGTCAAATTATTTCATCACACGAAATATTTGTATATCGTAAGTGCATTTAAACCACAATTTATGTAAAAGGGTTTAAGCTTTTCTGTTTCTGAGATCTCAAATATGTATTTATCTTGTTGGTTAGTTAATATATTGTACTGGGTGTAATATTGCAAATTGTAGATCTATTGACAGTAGAGTTTCATTTCCACGAGAAATTATTACGTTAAGGACTCTTAGTACAGAGGTCCTACAATAGCAAAACATTGTAAGACACAACGAAGAACACTCAGTAATTTATTTTACAAGGTTAAGGTGGATGCAATGATTTGGGGCCACCATTGTAGTTTGGCAATCTATTTTGATTTATTTTTAGGAATTTCTTTTGTTTTTTTGTAGATTTTGTGCAGGTGCGCAGAGATTCCTGCTGTTGAGTCTGATCACCGATGGACTCCACTTTTTCTATTTTTAAACCCATTTACCAATCTGTCGACAAAAGCCGCGGGATTAATTGATGTAATCTATCTAGCGCCCTCCATGTATTGACGTCATCTCTCTCCATGTATTGACATCATCTCCCTCCATGTATTGACGTCATCTCCCTCCATATATTGACGTCATCTCTCTCCATGTATTGACGTCATCTCTCTCCATGTATTGACATCATCTCCCTCCATATATTGACGTCATCTCTCTCCATGTATTGACGTCATCTCTCTCCATGTATTGACATCATCTCCCTCCATATATTGACGTCATCTCTCTCCATGTATCGACGTCATCTCTCTCCATGTATTGACGTCATCTCTCTCCATGTATTGACGTCATCTCCCTCCATATATTGACGTCATCTCTCTCCATATATTGACGTCATCTCTCTCCATGTATTGACGTCATCTCTCTCCATGTATTGACATCATCTCCCTCCATATATTGACGTCATCTCTCCCTCCATGTATTGACGTCATCGCTCTCTCTATGTATTGACGTCATCTCTCCATGTATTGACGTCATCTCTCTCTCTCTCCCCTCCTCCTCCTCCTCCTTCACCAGCAGCCAGCTGGAATATATATATATATATTCCCCCCAGACCATGATCATCCACAAAACGGGGTCGAGTTCGTCCTCTGGGTACTCACGGTCGGCCAGACACGTAAACGACGCTCGATTCTTCCCGAAATCCGTCAGCAATCTAGGTAAACGATACTCCGCTGGAAACAATTGATTAGACCTTTACCGCCGCACATCTCAATTATCCCTCCGCGGCAAGTATCTAGATCCTCTGGGAGAAGACATCTTGTCGGAGATATGGATCGGTGGGGGGGGGTGGTATTACACAGTTTAAACAAGCCGAAACGCCAGGCAGCTGGAATCCGGCCATCAAAGAGTATCGAACTGTCTCCGAACTTCTATCGTCAATAATTGGGGGGGCTCCTGTTTGCGAATTTGGTAACGCGTTTGTAGAATTTGCTCAAGGAAGGAGGCGTGTTCGTCCACGAGATCACACCGAACCTCGGAAGGACCCAATCTACGTGTGACCTTCGCTCGGAGAGATGTTTTGAAAAGGGCGTCGAAGCAGATGTCTGGAAGATAATCAAGATTTAACAGCTTTGGTGGGAGGGGGCGGGGGGGGGGGAGAAAGCGAATTCGAGAAACCTATCAGATATTTTTCAAACATCGAGAGAAGATTATGTGGCCGGGTGTACTGAGCTGAGACGAGTTCTGCCCATTAATCATGTTTACCCTTTGACGACTTAGTGATCGCGAACAGCAAATAACTCTACAGAGGGAACAAACCCTTTGCCAACACGTGATGGAACAGGGGGTTTCTTTTCTATTTATAATTTTTATTCTTGAACCTGTTAATAATGTCTTATGGAGATTAAGAAACAGGCGCTCGTGATATTAAAAAAAAAAGCAGATGTGTCACGTGATTCCTGACTGATGCAAAATATGAAACGGATAATTGAAGTACTTCAGTACTTTTTAACCCTCTGTGCACCACATCAGTTTTTACCTCCCTTATACCATCCCGGCCTAGGAAACGCCAGGAAGTATTTGCGTTGTGCTGTATTTACACAGCATACCCGTAGCAAAACAAGCTGGGTGGAGGCGATAGGGAGTTCAGGGGTAACGGGGTGGAAGGTAGTAAAGTCACATCGCTGAGGAATACAGATTTGAAGGATAGTGGGCCGTAAACGCATCTCTCCCCCACTAGGCGGTGTGCAGAGGGTTAATTTGTTTTCGACTGTGAAGATAAGAGGTAGATCGCTTCATAGATCCCCTGGGTCATCTGTTCTGGCTTCTCATATTTTACTCACTTAGAAAAGGGATCGCGGGTTGTACTTGTCTCGGGCTAAAGGCTGTTAAAGGAAGGAAACACGACTTTAATCTACGAGAGATTTGTCGACAAGAAACCATCCCGAAAACAGGAAGTACGTTTAAAGTTAAGGAAGGCCTAGTTCTTATACTCTTGGGGCTTTCCACCGCTTAGTTCTAGTTACGGAGCCGGGGAGAGATATTAAAGTGTTTGTAAACAAAAGCTCATAATACGAGAAGTGCGCAAACCGTCGTCATTCTAATGACATACGATGACTGTGGTGTTGTTAGTACTTGGAGAGAACGGCCATAGACGGGAATCGGAAACAAGCTCCGGTTCCTGTCAGGGGTTTCTTTTTTGCTGCCCTTTCTCTCCCTCCTCCCACCACCCCCCCATTTTTTGTCTGTTGTCGGGTGTTGGCTTTTCTGAAGAAGAAAAAACAAAAACACAATTTTAAATACCGCGCATCTCTCGCTACCCGAGCGCCCCCTATTATCTTACTCCGCGTCGAGATAAGAAGAAACAAAAACAACCCCAGGCCCGTCGCCACCTTTCCCCGTCCGCTAGCGTGAAGGGTAATGGCAATGACTTTCGCAAACACCTTTAATAAAGGTGTGTGTGTGTGTTGGGGGGGGGAGGGGACAACAACAACAACAAAGCGGTATTAACGTGGAAGGCCGAGACACCGTCGTGACTGACACGCACCGTCATTACGCCTCAAACTCCGCGGGGAGGATGTTTCCGAGGCTAGGCACCAAAACCTGCCGAAAACGAACTCGACAATGACGTTAAAAAAAAAAAAAAAAATTGTTTTTCTTTTGTTTGTTAAAAGAAGAGGCGGGAGGTGTTAATTTCAGGCGAAAAGGGAAAGGGAAATATGCAAAAGAATTGATGGCGGTTTGAAATGTTACACGAGGAGGAGGAGGAGGAGGGAGGAGGCCGTAGGCTAGCTAACCACTTCGCTGATCCTCTTGTTTAACGTCGGGACCGGCTCAACCCGCTAATCCCCGGCATTTAACACGTAAATTAAACTAACACGGCCCCCGTCCGACTCCCGAACGGCAGGGACAAGGGGCGGGGAGATGAGCATCTTAATTCCTCGCACATATAATCTACTCAGTCCTAATTAAGACGCTGCCTTGAAGCGCATCGCGGCGCCAATCGAGTAAAAAACCCGTAATTGCCTCGGTATGGCAGCATGAAACGAAGTTATTCCGTACGGTTACCTATTCCCTGCAGCGCGCGTGTGTTTCCTTCTGTTATTATTATTATTATTATTATTATTATTATTATTATTATTATTATTATTATTATTATTATTAATCTTTATTTTGTTGTTGTTGTTGTTGTTGCACGATCCCCTCCACAGAGTCCGCTCGGTTGGCCGAAGCCGGATTCCTCCCCCCACCCGGAGAGCGGACGATAAATGACCGACGTCCCGCGAGACCGCCCGCCATATTGTTCTGCCGCCGCGGCCGCCATAAGAGCCGGGCGAAAATGATTCGCGCCACCAATTCCGCCGTCCCGCATCCACTGGCGTGGTCACCGGCAAGGAACTAACTGCTGTCGTCGGAACCACGGCTGCAAATTGAATTTTCCACGAGTAATACCCGCCATTAAAGCTGCAGGGCAGCCAAAGGAGAGACTGGTGAACGAGCGAAGCGAATTACACGACAGGAAATGAAATGGCTTCAAATTAAAGCTGAAGTATTGACTTTTTGTTTCTTTTCTATTTGGATATATCATTAAAGCCTACTTCTACAAATTTTTGCGCTTTCGATTCCTTGAGCAGTATAATATCTAATTAATTCATCCACTCACTTTCCTGGCAGTGTTCAGACTAATGCCAGCCCATTAGCGTTCAGTCGCATTTGGCCCATTCCGCTGTGGGAAACCATTAATTTGGTTTAGAACGAATCTGGCTCCAAGTCAGCGTTGGGAAAAAAACAAAAGAAAAAAACGACTAATTTTAAAGATACTTGCAAAGGTACGAAATATTTATTCCAGTTATTGACAACTAATTAAAATATTATCTGGCTAATTTATTATTTTTCTTGTTTAAAGTCGATGTTTGGAAGAAATTCCTTTACTCGAGTACACATCCACTCGAAAATAATAAACTTCTGAATTTTTCTGTTTTCTTGACTGATGTTTTTGGTTTGTGCTTTTGCAGACTGTAAGTGAGCGCGCACACACACACACACACACACACAGACACATACACAGACACATACACACACATACACACAGACACACACACACGCACACACACACACACAGACACATACACAGACACATACACACACATACACACAGACACACACACACACACATACACACACACAGACACATACACACACATATATACGCACGCACACACAGACACCTACACACATACACACAGACACATACACACACATACACACAGACACAGACACATACACACATACGCACACACACATACACACACATACGCACACACACAGACACATACACACACATACACACATATACGCACGCGTACACACACAGACACAGACACCTACACACGCACGCACGCACGCACACACAGACACCTACACACATACACACACAGACACATACACACACATACACACAGACACACACACATACGCACGCACACACAGACACCTACACACATACACACACAGACACATACACACACACATACACACACACATACAAACACACATACACACACACATACGCACGCACACACAGACACCTACACACACACAGACACATACACACACATACAAACACATACACACATACGCACACACACATACACACACACACATACGCACACACACAGACACCTACACACGCACGCACGCACGCACACACACACACACACCTCTCCAAACCTCTAATTAATTTTTTATATCTCTTCTTTTATCATTTTATCACAATAAAATCTTTAGCGTTTTTGGAGAAAAAATCCTAGTTGTTCTTAATACGAATGAAACAAAGCAAATATAAAATGGGCTTAGATGTGGTTAAGGAAACATTCCCCTTTCATCAACGTGTCACCTTTACCTGGTGCCTCGGCCCCATTGTTACTTTTTCCAAGTTTTGATTTCTTCCGCACCACTTAACTTTGAGTTTCTCTCTTTCCATCTCTGGTTTCTTAACCTTGTCGTCACGTGGAGCCGGGCACCATCCATTATTTATGTAAACACGAGTCGATTTATATATGTGAACACTTTCTGATGTAACATTTGTCTGTTGTTCTTCCTTTTCTAAGATCTCTTTAATTGCAGAGTAAACCCCGATGTCGTTTCACCCTCTTCCAAACGTTTGTGTAGCGATCTCACTGTACATTATCGGCCTAGTCGTTGGTTACAGTCGGCCAACCAACGGTCCTCACGGGGCGTCAGTCGGCGTGTAGGTGTGCAAGAGAAATCTCCCGTTCAGTACCAACTCGTGAGAAAAGTGGGACTGGTGCGGTTGGCCGACAGAACCGACTCTAGGGTTGTCGGAGCAGCTAAGACATACCACCCCCCACCTATGCGTGACGGCCCGACCGCCACGACGATAAGAACCACGCACTCTTAAACATTTCGACTGCGTGTCAGACCAACTTTTATATTTCCTCTCTCTCTCTTTTATGCGCCCCTGCATGACATAACACCTACCAGGTTATCCAGTGCCTCGAGCCGGCCACTGCCACTGCGGATGCTCACCGAACACGGCTCAGCACTGTCGCTAATCAAGTCTCAAAGCAACCATGGCGAGCGATTACGCTACTTGAGGGTCTGCCAAACAGGAACTAAAACACCGGAATTCGGATTGGGAAGTTTGTATCTTTGGTTGGCCGATGGAGAGCGAGATATCGCGTTATCATCGCTGTCAGATGAGGAAGGAGGGGAAGGGATAGAAAAATTGCCCAGATCTTCTGGGTAAAGAACACATCTGCCAATATTTTTTTAAAAAAACAAAACGTTAATTAATTAGTTAAATATTAATTATTGAGCGGCTGGATTTTAAAAAAAAATGAAAGATCTTTGTTCGCATAAACACCAGAAAACATAATTAGAAAATTTTATAAAACTTCACAGGCCACCGAAAACTGAGTCTTTTAAGGAATTTCTCTTCTCTCTCTCCGCTTCTCTCTGTCTCTCTCTCTCTCTCTCTCTCTCTCTCTCCATCTTCTCCATCTCTCTCTCTCGTCATCTCTCTCCCTCTCTCTCTCTCTCTCATCTCTCTCCCTCTCTCGTCATCTCTCTCTCTCTCTCCATCTCTCTCTCTCTCTCTCTCTCTCTCTCGTCATCTCTCTCTCTCTCTCTCTCTCTCCCTCTTCTCTCGTCATCTCTCTCTCTCTCTCTCTCTCTCTCTCTCTCTCCAGTTAAAAAGACTTTGTCAGTGGTGGTTCATGTTAATTACGACGAATGTTCATCTTTGGCTCAAGTGGCAAATTCCAGATATTGGCGACTGCAGCTGAAAACAGCTTGCCACATATTCTCTCCCTCCCCCCCTTCTACTCTCTATCCTCGCGAGGAAAGCCATCATATTGATATTTCAAGTCTGTTTCCTAAGAAACAACAGACCGGGGGTCTCTTCCTTTCACGCCGGCCCAGCTGCCTGCACGCGCAATTTCTCATCCACCGACTGCGCCGTCATTTTTTTGACAGACGACGGCCCTCGCGTTTACTCCAGGGACGAGTTATCGCCGACTCGCTTTCTCTCGTCCGCCCCCTCTAGCGGCGCCAACAAATATCCTAATGATACACTTAATGCTTCCCCCTTCTTACGCGCTATATCGAATCAAATCTTTGCCGTTTCTTCCCTTCTCCACACCCCCCTCCTCCTCCTCCTCCTCCTCTCTCTCCTTTGCCATCCTCTGTTATCTCAACCTACCAGAAACCGAGTACCACACAGAGCCCCTTATAATTACCAGTTTAGGCATTAAATTAACTGTGAATTCTCCAAACAAAGGACAATGAAGGTCCCCGTTCCGCCATTTTCGTGAAGCTCTTGCGAAAGGAAGACGCACGAAGAGAAGACAACCCCCCCCACCCCCGTCTAACCATATGTCGGCGGGAGTTATTTCACATCCGCAGTAAATGCAGAGTTGCTGAAATCGGTCCGACTGTAGCGAAGCAAAGCAGAGGCGGATGAGCGGGAAGAAGAACTAACTGCTGCGGAAGCAGACGCGTAGGTTGTTTTCCCACACGAAGGTATTCATTGTAAAACAATGGAGTCCTGAAAAAATCTGCTTACTCAAGAGACCCTTCCGTCTAACATCAAAACCAGGGTGTCTTTTAATAGAATTCTAGGATGACCCGTTATGATAACGATTACTTCGCCTTTTTTAACCCTTTGTTACAGGTTTGTTTTTTTTTTCTTTCTTTTTCTCAGAGGTGTGCAATTTGCATAAATGATTAAGCGCCTTGAGCAAGAATTCTTGACCCTTTACCGCTAGCTTTCTCCACGTCGCTCTCCCGAGAAGAGATATCTACTGATATATCGGTTTATAAATCCACAGTAAACGCCGGACGTCGGGTGCGCCATGAATGAAGGAGCGTGACGAACTATTTCCCATTGTTTATCTAAGCAGACTTTACTTTGAGAATACGGTCGACGGACTTAACCGATTTACGGCGAAGGGTGTCCGCCGTCTCTCGGGACCGTCCGCCGATCTCCGTTCGGCTCTTCGCTAGGAGATAAAAAAACAACAACAACAACAACAACGAGACTTTAATCGGAAATGGAGTCGAAAGGCTGCAGCTGTCTCTTCTAACTGATCTGCGTTGATACGTACCCACCACCCCTATCCCCACCCCTCCACCCGACTCCTGGTCTCTGTTGTCTGAAACAGAACTTTACGCCATGTATTCGTTTATCGGTGATCCCCCCCCTGCCAGATTTTGCTGATTCGCCCGGCTTCCACTGAAATTCTTGTCCATTACTTTTAGAAACCGTAAACCGATCAGGGGGCACTAACTCGTTAACCCTCCACCACCTCTTGTCAGGGTCTGAATAAAATCGGAATAAAAACTGACTTTTGTAGCCCGGAAAAGCGACTCCCCCCCCCAAAAAAAAATATCAAATTTACACCTAACCAGCTTTGAACCGTTTTTTTCTTTCCAATTTGACCGCTTTGTGTGTTAGCATAATCTTTCGCGGAAGCAGCTTGGGCGGTGAGAAGGTGCCGTGAAGCGTTCGCCCATTAATCCCTCCGCCGATACAAAAGTGAAAAACAGTAACATTAACAATAATAACTGCTGTCCATTAATGCATTCAGAAATGTTCTGAAGCATCTCAAAAGTTTCCGCCGTAACCGTACAGTATTTCGTTTGTTTCGTAAACGACTGCCCCCTTCTCGTGATTGAATCTGATTCAGGGAACGAAAATTACCGTTAATTTTGGCGAGTTGCTGTCGCAAGACAGGAGACGGAGGCATCATCGACGTCTAATGCTCTGTTCGTGTCGAGCTGTACTTTTCTTTTGTCCCGCCTTCGGGTGACGCGGTTGTACAGATGGTGGAAATCTCCTTACTGGGGATTTTAGATTAATGGGTTCGAGTATTGCTTTTTTGATCGTGTTTGATGCAAAGGACTGAGAGAGAGAGAGAGAGAGAGAGATATCGTTGCGATTATGGACAACTCCGCGCAATGTGGCAGCTGAAAACATTCCCGAAGAGCAGACAATTATGAAAGATTCCAAAGATTCCTTGGGATCGGTACTGTTTCAACTCAACAACTAACTCGTGGTACTTGAGGCTGTTTTTAAATGCAGTACCGGGAAGAGAAACATTACGTGGCCAGCCCACTCGAAGACCGAGTTCTTCGATTGTTATTTTCCAGCCATCGCTACAATAACATCCGCGATCGACTCAGTTTTACTTTCTAAAGCCCACAAAGGAGAATCGCTATTTGGTCTGCTCCTGTAGGAACATTCGGTTTACTAAATCGCAATGGCGGTCAAAATAAGTGTTCACAAATTACATAGGAATGGACGTCGTATTTGTCTGTATGTTTCCAACTTATTTTAAGTTTATCGTTTTGGTCGAAAGAGTAATAAAGGAAGCACCGGATGAAATAGTAAGTAAGCTGGATATTTTGTCTATTGGTATCGTTAAAGGAATAGCACTGGTCTTTTACTAAAATGATCCTTTCTTCATCTGAAAGTCTACCTTGTGAAAACTTACCGACATTCTGTGAATTTAATATCTTTCTGGGCATTTTCGAACCTGTATTGATGGTGACTGCGCTGTGTCGCCACGTCAGCGATCTGCCAGGGGAAGTCGAGATTCTACCTTTATTGATAATCGATTAATTTAGGAAACGTGAAGAACGCTTTCTGGTTATGGGGCAAGAAATATGATGATAATATTTGGAGTTAATGTATCCGGTACGTAAAACAGATTTTCTATAATTATTTCTCATTTTTCCTCTGGAGTCAGTATTCGAGAACTACACAGACTAACTTCAGGTGTTTCAGCAGAATCACAAATCCGTTAGCGACGCGCGTCATCATTTGAAGAGCTGGGTGTTCCATTGGCGAAACCGATCAGAGTGCACTGACGGTGGTCAACTTCGATCTAGGATTGATCATTGGGAATCCAGCCAGCAACTTGACTCTGATTGATAGCCAGTCGTCGGCGGCTACGGGCCACGAAGAGCAAAAGAGAAAAGCTATTTGACGTGTGAAATTGACACAGTGCAGTTGATGATGCTCAATGTGCTTCGGAAAATAGCTGCAGGCAATCGCAGCAGATGTGGCTGTTGATAGTAAGATTTAAACATTGTTGTGTTGTTAAAAAAAAACGGAATTCTTTACTGTACCTTTACGTTGTGTGTTGGCTGCGTGCAGAAAGTTTGTTTGGACGTTTTATTACCAAAGGAAGAATTTGCATTATAAATGCGAATATGACCATTAAGATACCGCGGGCGGCACAGCATTACAACTGGACTGTTATTTTCTTACCAACGTTTCCAGATTCTGTCTAGACTTCAACGATAGGCGGACTAAAGTCTAGAGTCAGACTGATAAATGTCAAAATGATTTGTGTGGGGGGTGGGCGGCACCGTACCAATCGAGTTGGCCGAAGAACTGGTCTTGTCATTATTAGAAGGGTTCATACGGCTGGTGTCAGATACGGGGACGAGATCGTTACGCCTGTAGCCGTTTCTCAGCCCCAGAGGCAAGGCTCCAACTTCATCTTAATGGATGACAACCGTCTGTCTGCACCGTGCTCGTGTTGTCGGTGCTGCATTTAGGTCCACGACACCGATAGCATGGTGCGGTCTGCACCATCTCCGGACTTCGGTCCAATTTAACATGTTTGGATTCTCTCAGAGATGAGTGTTTGCAGTCGCAAAGTCCAACTACAGTCCCTTGACTGGCTGGAAGTGGGTGAGGCTTGGGGGGGAGGCCTGGTTATTAAAACCTTTTCTGGCAATGTCAGTTTGTCTGCGACCATTTGCCATTTTTCTCGCGCCACACGGTCTAGCTGAGCTTCCACTGGCATCAGTTTATTATCGACGGTGTAGATCAATATATAGACCCTCTTCGAGCAGAATACAGATCCAGAAACAACGGGGGGGCGGCACTCCAAGTACTGCAGCCCCCGTGACGGCGCTTGCCTGTGATCTACCAACGTCGATTTACCACAGAATCGCGTGTGTAGCAAACGAGGCGGTTAGTCTTCGTTTCTCGTTCCTTTACGGATCTAATGGCCAACGATGTTGCTCCCGTCTTATAGATTTTCCAGTTCTTTCCAGAGGCGGCGACGACTTTACGCGAGCTGATAGCGCTACGATGTTAACGGGAAGGGGCCAAATCAAGCCTGATGGCCAACTTGTCATCGCCAATACCTCTACTCCACTCTGCTGTCTTCTCTCTGTCAGCATAGAACGATATTCGCTCCATTTTGGATATCTATTGTAGAGTTATAACTAATAATCTGAGCTCGGAATTCTTATGACGCTACATCAGTGGTGTCCAAGTCGTCTCAACCGAAGTGATTACTACTAATTCTGCTTAAAAACTACTTCTTTTTTTTTAAAACAAAAAAATGAACAGATTGCAAAGTCTAAAGTGAAAAGTACATAAACAAACCGAGGAAGAAGAACCATAAATGGAAAGATACGTAATTCGAGCTTTCGATGGATATTTAAAGAGATGGACTGCGTCGTATTAATTCGCATTTTTCAAGCACTGTCTTGTCATGCGTGTAAACGCGGAAGAGTAAATAAGATTCTGCTCGTCGGTACTAATGCAAGAGATAGCAGAACTGACCGGTTGTACATCGGCGAAGGACTTCGCCCGCGTTGGTCGTCAGCTGCTGCGGCGTAGTTACACGTAATCGAGTGACGCGGTCCACCATCAGCTCCATCTGTCGAGAGTGTCGAACTCTTGCCTGATCACGCACCGCGGAGGTGTTTTTATTTGGGATATTTCTCCAGTCTACCCGAACGACCCCCCGCACCCCTCCCCTTTGACCAGATATGGCGTCGGAATGCAGGCCGTTTCGGTTCTTTTGGACCTTCGTCTCTATCATCGATGCTTCCGTGCTATGGTTTGCTGACCTAGTTCCGCATACGCACGCAAAATAACGTGAAGTCCCCTTTCAATCCCTGGATTGGCAAAGCGATCCAGACAAATGTTGGATGGATGCTTCTTTTTTCTTGCTGTCAAGCCTCTTTTCTAGTGGCTCTCGAGGACATGTCTGCGTATGGCTAGCTGATAAGTAGCTCCTGTACAAGTCCTTAGTCCGACTACACTCTAAAGTCGTCCCTCAGGGGGTGGAGTCCTTACTTGAAATATTTAAGAAAAGAGTTCAGCATGGATCCAATGTTTCCCGCTTTAAAATGTTTTAGGATTTAACAAAAAAACCTAATAAAATTTTAGAAACCAATTAAGGGTCCTGGGTGTATCAACAGCAGCAGATTTTATATTAGGGATCACTTTTACACACTGCTGAAGAATTTCTCATGGACGGATACCATTCTTTATTATGGTAATTCATCATGAATGGAATAAATTACCAACGACGGTTCTCGGGTAGCGATGACGTAAACTCGTCGGAAATCGCTCTGAGACGCATCTCTCTTCTCTAGGGGGCCCCTGTAGAAGCCATAATGGCTTCCTGTTCCTTACGAAAACTAAGTTAACCGAATCAATTGTAGCACTTTCGCGGTATAATATATCGTTATTTTACTTATAAAACAATAAAAACGAGTCAGTGGAGATAAGATTAAATTAAAAGTAGAAAAGCTGCTCGAACAGCCCTATTTAATCAGAGATCACGTGCTTCTTTCTTTTCCGTATTTGCGTTCATAATGTAAAAACTTCTCTTTTTTGTTGTTTATTTAACATTTTTTATGATAATTAAATTAAATCCCTCTATTATCGCATTCAAATTTTATGAACCCGAACGTCGTAAAACATTATTTATTATATATATCGAGCTTACGATCAAATTTAAAACGACCAAGCGCTGAATAACGTAAGTCTTTTTACCGATCCGAAAGTTGACTGAACTTAATTCTAATTAACCTCTGAAAATTGAATTTTTACTGTTGCTGATTTATACGCATCAGCTGACCATTTCTGAGATTGTTTTTTTTTTCATAAATAGCTTTAAATAAAATCTGATATATATATATATAGAATATGCCAGAAGCAACCCTCCACTGTCTGGAAATGACACATTACCAATAACTTTCTGTTCTTATCATTAACTAAAAATGACTGTTTTGCCCAGTGAAGACGACAAACTTGACACAGCATCAGTCTTGTTAATGATTAGCATTCATAATAATTATTCATCTTGCCCATTAGCATATGGCGCAGTAGGGTCAATTTCACGTTATCCCATTTCACGAAGCACTTAGTCGGCTGTACTTTCAAATGTTGAGTGGTATGTAGCTCTCCCTATACCATCTTGTAGGAAATAAATCGGTAATCTACTACTATTATGGCCACGGGAACGTCAGGAGCTACAATAAACGTTTTACCGTATATTTAGCAAAAGGTGCTGGTCTGATGAACGAATATCTGTTACCGTACTGGTCATATTAATCCCTCCCACCCCTCTCACCTCGGTGATCTGAGGGCTACCCGACGAGATAATTAAAAAGAATTCCGTTCAGAGGATAAGCCTGGCAATAGCATCATCAACAAACAGTAATCCAAATAATGCTATCAAGAAAAGGTTGAGGACAAGAACGCCGTAGAGAAATGGGATCAGAGGATAAGGTCGATCGCCTCTGTCGTTTTCATGGGGCATCCGTGCCGAAGTCGTCGGCTTTTATATATATTTCCTCAGACTGGCGAATTCAGAATGATTTAAACAGCCAGATTTACTTTATTTACTCTTTTTAAGAAGGCGGGAGGGAGGGCTGTCAGGCCAAAAAGTTAAGCTGTAATCCTCCGTAGCGATTGAAAGCTGTGGTGGCGCGAGCCAGGTGTCGCTGCTTTCTAAAAGTACAACCGCCGGTCCGGTCCGGTCCGGTCCGGTCCGGTCCGATCCATTACAGCGCTAACGTTCCGCGTTATTGCCACCGAGACGACCCGCAGCCAATCGAGCGACAAACACACTCCCGATGGAGATAATTGGAATCAGAGACCGAATGGCAGAGCCCGCGTGCAGCTATCGACAAGACGGTACTGCTGCAATTCATACTCGTTATGTTCATTATCGCATGTCAGCCAATATACGAGCGCGTGATGTATGGTTCTCCGCCTCTCCCCTTCCCAAACCACTAAGGCTCGCACTTTAAGGGAAGTGGCCATCTTTTGTTGACGAATGATAAGTGGAAAAGGGAAAAGAAGAAGAAGAAGAAGAAGAAAAAAGAGAATTACCTTTAGAAAACATAAAATTTAAAGCCAATCAGCTCAGAATCTCGCATCGTAAATTGTTTAGCATCCTGTCGTTCTTCTCTTTCTCTCTGTAACCGACATAACTTTCAATTTCAGGCTGGTAATGAAAAAAACAGAACGTCATCGTTTCGCAGCCGGGTCGTTCACAAGCGGAGAGAACCGTCGTACATAATTTTGTTTCCTTAAAAAAACAATGCAGAGGGACGGAACCAACTTACTACTGTCTTTCGAATTAGGATGCAATTAGCTGAACTTATTTCTCTGGTTGCGTTTCGGACACCGTCTAAGAAGTCGTCTTTTTCTACATCCTCGCTTGGCAATTTGTATGGCGTGTACTATCTGTCATGTTTCGACGACAGCGAGAATTCCGCTAATCCTTAGAGAAATTACGAACGTTTGAGCGATGGATCTGCAGCAAAACGCTAAGATTAGATGATGATGTGGGGAGGGGGTGGGGAGAGAAATAGAAGAAAATTTCGCGTACGAGAGTTTTCCGAAGACGAGATTTTTTTTTTGGTCCAAGCTTTCATTCTACTGGTTTGTCGCCGAGGAAAATAACCGACTCTTCTCAGCATTCGTTTTTGAGACATAGCGATTATCACCTGAGATAATCCTTTAGCATCCTACTTTTGACACCAACGTAGTCAGGTTAGATATGTGCAATTTAAGGCGAAAGCAAAAAGTGACTTATTCGAGGGATTTTTATACGCTTCTGCTGGCCAATGTCCGTGGTGAGAGTCGGGTTTGTCTCTGTAAATCTCAGAAATCCATTTCGTAATTATCTTAAGTGAGGATGCCTCTCTAATGATCACCTCAAAAGCCGGCCAGGGCTCGGGGTAGAGCTGATTGTAAAAAAAAGAAAAAGGGAGAAAGTTACAGGAAAACGAATTTAAAAAAAAAAACAAATACCGGAGTGCCAAACTGTTTGAGACTGTGTGATAAGGATTCGCGTGGTTGGGGGGGGGTGTAATATTTCTAAAGGAATACATAAACATTACAAATATTTCACTATAGATTTAGGCATTTAGGACGATCGATAATATTGGTTTTACTTAGCGTGGGCGTTAGAGATTAGAAGTTATCAGAACTTTTAACGGTTTCAAGAGAATGAGCAGTCAAATAATTTTGACTCTATACGGTTATACACGCCAGAGGTCATACTTATAAGACGGTTAAGTATCAGCATAGACTGCTAATCCAAGTACGTACATGCACAGAATTTCGAGTGGTGGCCCTGGTAACCTGTATAAATCAAATTAACTTCAATTGTCCGAGGTTCTTTTGAAAGCCGTAAACTGCTTCTTGCCTTCCTGTAGCGGTTAAACTAGAATAATGGCCGGGATAGATGGCTCAGCTGACGAATGGTTGCTGTGATCCGCGTGAGCCCGAGAAAACTATTTCTTGCTCGGAATATTAAACCTTTCGTGGCCATGAGAAAAAAAATCACTATACTACACCCATTAGAAACTACATACCGTTTTTTCCTCTCTCTCTCCTCTCTCTCTCTCTCTCTCCATCGCTCCTCTCTCTCTCTCCTCCTCTCTCTCTCTCTCTCTCTCTCTTCTTCTTCTCTCTCTCTCTCTGTGTTTCTCTCTCTCTTCTTCTCTCTATCTCTCCATCTCTCTCTCTCTCCATCTCTCTCTCTCTCTCTCTCTCCTCTCTCTTCTCTCTCTCTCCTCTCTCTTCTTCCTCTCTCTCTGTCTCTCTTCTCTCTCTATCTCTCTCCTGTCTCTCTCTCTCTTCTTCTTCTCTCTATCTCTCGCTCTCTTCTGCTTCTTCTTCTCTCTCTCTCTCTCTCTCTGTGCTCTCTCTCTCTCTGTCTCTCTCTCTTCATCTCTTCTATCTCTTCATCTCTCTCTCTCCTCTCTCTCTCTCTCCTCTCTCTCTCTCTCTCTCTTCTCTCTCTCTCTCTCTCTCTCTCCCTCCCTCCCCCCTTTCCCGGTCTCTTTTCCGCACTTTGTTTCACACGGATTGGAAACAGACAGTTTGCGCAGGAAGCATCTAAAATAAAGTTACAGCGAAAGTGAGGTTGCAAAGACGTAATTCTCTTTACCGAAATATTTAATTTGCTCATTTATTGCATAGGTCCATTCTAGAACAGAATTCTTCAAATTATGAAGAGCTTCGTTAATTTAATGTGAAGTATCGTTAATCTGTTAGCTTAACGATTATCGTTATTGTATAAGGTGTTGCTATATTGAAGTTTATCGGAATAACTCAAATATTTTTTTTAATTGCTTACGATTTTAGGTAATTGTGTTTATTACCGAGTAGCTGTTGGATGTGATCAATCGATTGCGAAAATCTCACCATTTGTCGTCTGCTTTTGATATCCATTTACGTAATGTCGTTTTAATAAATCAATCCATGAACGACAAGTATGTAAAGAAAGTATCCCCAACACATAATAGATCTAGTTTATAAAACATGCTGCAGCTGGTAATGCATTCGAAAGATTCGATCTTGATAGGAGAGTAACATAGTGAGCCATGTGCGCGCACGTGCGAGTGATACAGAGAGAGGTTGTTTTTCTTTTTTTTTAAAAAAAATAAATAAATTATGCCCCAATCTCTAAAGCCTGAGAAAGACGACTTATCTTGAAGAACATACATTTTGCTGTCGGGGCCTTCTGTGGAGTTTCGCCGTATTTGTACATGTTTTTGATGGAGAACTTTTGTAATGCTTTAACTCGTATTTTGTGACGGTCACCCCGAGAACGTGTCGCGAGATCTTCGTTTAAACTGTACGACACCATTAGTACATTTTTAATTCTTAGCTTGAAGAAAGCGACGGACAGCCTTCAGGAGCTGATAGCGTACGGTTGACGCACAACTGCCAAGGTAGGCGTAGACACACATTCCGTCTATATTGTGGGCAGTGTAATGAAATCGACCATGCGAGTTTAGCCTCGATATCGAAGTTACGCGTTACAGTATCCGACGACCAGGAAGTCAAAATGGGTGCCATCGTGTTACTTTCTATTTCTTTTCCGAAAAAAAAATGGAGCTCTTTCGGTGTTTTCACTTAATTTTTAAAATTAAAAACGTCGCAGAGAAACCATTTGTGGAACCTTGGCCAGTGCTTAACTGATGTCGACGTGTAGATGTTCCTAACTCGCGAGATTTTGCCATTTCTGTATCATCGTTAATCAGAGCCATCCATCAACCAACCCACCCCCCGCAGCCCCTGGTTAAGAACTGATTCCCCCATTTTTTTCTGTGCACCGCACTAATGAATCCCTAATTTATTATTTTTTAAAAAAATCTTTATCATCATTATGTAGGTGTACAACATCACAGAGCTAACACGGGGTGTAGAGCGTAATCTGTCTCCTAATCAAATTCTGATTCCAATCAGCAATTTCTCGAATTATCGTATCTCTGCTAGGCCGCCTTATTACGACCAGCCTTTCAGACAGGAAGCGGAAGTTGCTTGACGTCTGTATCGCGTGCGGGGCGATAATCTCTTTCTGCCGGCGAATCGGTTCTTTTGGCCAATTTCTGCCCGTCACTGAACCGTGGGTTTGCAGCCGTAATCAAGGCGGCGAAGCACAGTCGCAGGCGATCGACAAGGAAATCAAATCAGCCATGACAATAGAATTCTTCCTCTCTTTTTAAGACTTTCCCTCACGCCATCAACGTCATTATTATAATTCACTCGGAGCGCGCGCGCGCGCGGACGGAGGAGAAGAGAGACGGGAGGCACGCTGTTGTTGTTGTTGTTGTTGTTGGTTCCCGCGAACGGGCGATGATTAGAAATGCTTCAAATAAGCGGGGGTCAATTCGTCTCCGATATCGCGTAATAGGGAGGGGGGGGAGGTTTCCAAGGAAAATTCAGTCCCCCAGATAAACAGGTGTCTGATCTCAGCACCGGGGACATAAATTGGTATCTTTTTCTTTTAACTCTTCGCGGGGCCATAATCTCGCGCCCAGAAAGTATCTTCTACCCTGATGACGGATCAAGGACGGCTGCTGCTCAGTCAAAGCTACGCTGGCGGGCTGATTGAAAGCCACCCGGAAACAGACCTACGGGCGCTAAATGGAACTAAACGGAACTAAGCGGAACTAACTCCCCCGTCTTTACGCGACATTTTCTCGGCTTTCGCGTTTAATTTGTCCCGTAAACGCCGAGGAGAGATCTTCTTTGTCGGTCACGATCTGCCGTCGGGTGCCTCGGGGGGGGGGGCAGGCAGAGGGCTATCGAAGAACCCTACTACTCTTGAGTCCGTGTAATAAAGGAAAACGCCCTGAACCAATTTACTAATTAAAGTGTGCACGTGACCTCAATCCGGGTATTTACGGCGGGTTGCCGGCCAGAGTCTCCACGCCCCAGTGCTGTAGGTAATATCTTCAAGTGGATTGATTGTTGTTTCTTGCTTTCAAAATTACCTGTTTAAAAAATAATTTGGATAAGTTTTTACTGGAAGTTTTATTATTACTTAAAATCAAAATTCAGTGAGTGCATTTGGAGTTTTGTATTTACTTTTCTCTTCCCCGTCCAACCTGGCATCGGTATGCAAATTTTAATTAAAGATCTCGATTTAGTCTCTTCAGAATGGAAACACACACACACGGTAAAAACGAGCCCCGGTGATCCCACTTCCCGCAACTGGGAGGGAGAAAACTGTTTCGAAGTTGTCTTGGTTCATAACTTTCGTTTCCCGATGCTAATCGATATCAAACATTTGATTTCAAAATCAGTCCGATTATGAACCAGCACCAACACACTCTGCCAGGGTTTGTTAACTGTTAATGCAAATTCCTTGGAAGAAAATCTTTTTTTGTGTGTGTGTGTGTCGGTTATTGATTAGTTCGCAAATCTACTGACCAAATAAGATTGATGTGGATTTGATCATTTCCGTGGTGTCGAGAAAGAGGCAATTACACCGTCATCCGATTAATTTTGAAGTCAAACAGGGATGGTCAGATACTCCATGCAGTCAAACAATCGCAGTATGACTCTTTTACAGAATCAGACCACGACGTTCCAACTCTCCACGAACTAGCGGCAGCTGGAAATTTGTGAGATCTCGGCATTTTGACTTCCTGAACGATTAAAAATCATATTAGATCTGCCAAATTGTAATTTTAAACTTTTAAAAGAGCCACGTAACAGAGTGTTCAGAATTCTGGTGGAAGTTCCACGGGCATCTCTCGACTGACTTGCGGCCTCCCTGACCACCGGTAAATAGCCCCCAACCATACATCGGTAACTACTTGCTGATAGTGCACTGCTGTGAGACGTCGTCAAGGCTTCGGTGTCAGAATAAGAGTTCACTAGAAAAAGGAAGGAAAATAACTAGCATTTGGATGGTCAAAAATGTATGATAGTATGATCACTATGATCAAAGATATTAGATCTACCATGTTTGGATATTAAACATTTAAGGGGAATCCTAATGAGTAATTATGAGTTTGGAGCATTTGTAAACATAGCCAAAAAATATATGATTATCTACAATTACTAATACAATCAGAGGCAATCGCCAATTAACTAAAGTACCAGCACGATTAGAAATGTTAATGGTTGGATTATATTAGCAGCAAATCTAGCTAATTGTGCAAGTATTAATTAATTCAGAGGTTGTTAATGGTCTCACTGAGTGCTCTTGTATAAGCTCTGCTGCATTCCTGCTCCATCGTAACCACGAAAGTATCAGGTCGTTACAAAAGTTTTGTCGGTTTCTTATATTATGTTAATTTGGGGTTCATTGTTTGCCCGCTTGTGAAGGTGCATGTAGATAAGCTATATGTCGTTTTGTAGCCTGTCCTTTGGCACACATTATGCCGAACCTACCTTTTTAACAATCATAAAATGGATATTTGTTCCAGGGTTCTGAGTGAAGCTGGATAGAAAAGGTTTTCGTGCCATTTTGCTTCACGATTTCAAACCGGGCCACAAAGTGGGCGGGGCGACTCGTGACGTTAAGCAGGCACGGGGCGGGGATACAGCAGATGAGCGAACAGGACAACGATGGTTTGTAAGGTCTCGATCAGGAGATGTGGGCCTCGAAGATGAGGAACGTAGTGGTTGTCCCTCCAGCTGTGATGACGACCGTCTGAAAGCCTCGGTTGAAGACGATCCAAGAAAAACAGAGCGATAAATTGCTGGAGAGCTCGACCTAAGCACTGTAACTGTTTCCATGGCATCTCGACGCAGTCGGCCAGGTGAAAAAGCTTGACAAGTGGATGCCTCACGACTTGAATGACCAACAACAAAATCGTCGTTTGGAGATCTGCTCTTCGCTTGAGATAAGAAACAAAAACGGCCCATTTCTTGACCGAATCGTTACGTGTGGTGGAAAACTGATCCTTTACGACAATCGCAAACGATCATCTCAGCGGCTCGACAGAGATAAGGTGCCTAACCACAATCCAAAACCCAGCCTCCACCCAAAGAAGGTCATGGTCACTGTCTGGTGGACTGCATCTGGTGTCACCAACTATAACTTCCTGCAACCTGGCGAAACCATCACAGCAGAAAGGTACTGTCGTGGATTAAACTTTGTCCACCAGAAACTCTCCAAAAGACAGCCGGCCGGCATTGGTGAATCGAAGAGGCCCAACCCTACTCCTCGACAGTGGTCATCCTCTTGTTACAAAAGTGATTCTTCATAAACTGAACAGTTTGGAGTACGAAGTTCCCCCCTCACCCAGCCTATTCACCTGACCTTTTTCCCACAGACTACCACCTTTTCAAACACCTCGACAGCTCCCTCCCTATGAAATCCTTCTCCAACCAAGCAGCAGCTGAAACTGCCTTCCGACAGTTTTTCGACTCCAGAAATCCAGATTCTTTTCAAGATGGTATAAATGCGCTTGTAACTCGTTGACAGAAGTGTATTGATTGCAGTGGAACTTTGATTAATAAACTTCACGTTCAGCAACGATATCAAATCTCGTTCTTTCGGCAAAAAGCCGACAAAGCGTTTGTACAACAACCTAATAAACCAAAACTAGAACCTGGGCGAAACCAGAAGAGCAAGTTTACGAAATATGTGTAGCACGAACAACGGATTTCCATTACTTATGCTGCAGGTACACAACAGCCCTAACTCGGTCTCTCAGGCTTGGATGACGTAACTTCCAGAATATAGCCGGAGAGGAGCGAGCAATTACAACGTTGAGAAATAACTACGTCTGTCTTTCTGTGTTTTTTCAATCACCTGGAATTGTCTGGCGTTTACGACTTCGCTGACTCACGGTGCGTGACGCCTGAGAGCGAATTCACATCACCTGACACTGATAGCGTTGACAATTTTGAATAACTCCCTATATCATCTCGACTTGCATGCGCCGTCCGAAATCCCTTCTCCTTTTCGTCGAGTCACGTGCTTCTATTTCTATTATCCCCCTTCCCCCCCCCCCCGCGCCATAACCTCATTGTGATTTCTCTCTCACAAGAGCAAGGTTTCTTCTAGACCTAGAAGCGATGAGCTCCAGTACGTACTTTCGGTAGGTTTGTTAAGCGAGTGCGCACCGGGCTTTCCTAGGGTTTCCGGTGTTACACGCGCCCCCTAGTGTTCCGGATAGAAAACACAAGCGGTAAGGATACCAGCCGTAAACAAGTGCATCGCAAATCCTACACTACAACAGAGATTATTGTCTTTCTATGAACTAATATCCTCACATGTGTCGGTTTCTAATTAAGGGTCCGAACAATAGAACAAATAAAAGACCCCAACAAGAGAAACCTAAAGCAGCTTCTTTAGGTATCTGTGCAGATTTTAAATCGACACACAAATAGCTGCCGTTAGCTGTCATCTCTTCACCGAGAAACAATGAAGCCTGATGCGATTTGGGAACAAAGCATCACAGAACTACGGAGAATAAAGGATTGAGCGTTAATTTAAAAAGGAATCAACAAGTTAAGCAGAGTGATTATAATTCTCCGTTTCGCTTCATTCTTTTTTTTTTTTTTTTGATTTTCGAGGTAGTTATATTCTAACTTGCCCGCCATGTTTCGGTCACGCAAAAATCGATTGTCTCCCTTTTTACGCCTCGCTTCCCTCGCGACGAATCCACTTCGTATTTATCACGAGTAGGACGTCAGAACGAGACCAGGCGACGATGGCGCCCTCAGCGCTCCGCCATTAACCCATGGTCGCCCCAAACCCCACTTCTTTCTTTTTTTTCCCCCCTCCGTGGCAGTAGGCGAACCACCAAGAAGTCAGCGGCCGGCTGTTTCAGACTTCCGCCAGGGATCTCCGCCGATCGTCAGGACGCCATTAGAACCTTAAAAACGACACGCTGCGCCCTTTGTCGCACTCTTTTGGCGTAATCGTTGTAGTTATGATTAATTAATCTTTGTCCTGTAAATGTTCAGGGGTTAGCATGACTTAATTTCCGCCGCGTCTTCCTGGTATTTAGAACTGTCTGCTAACTCTTCTTTTTTTAAAAAAAAATATATATATATTCATGAACATTGCGCGAGCTGGCGGAGTGACTTACCTTTTATATATATAAATGCGTGTGAGCTGTTGTTAGTATTGTTATTATTAACTATTATGTATTATGCTGTTGAAATACTGATAAGTTCTATACCGAAGCGCCTTTACCGTTCTGTGGTGACCGACTTATTAATGCCGTAGTGCCTATTAACTCGGGCTATCACTTACCAAGAGAGTAGTCGAACCCCTGGCCTTCCTTTTCACGATCTGCCGACTTGAAGCGCAGACACGATGTAACAAGTAGATTAGTTTTCACGCAGTTGCTCTGAAGAACCCAACAGACCTTTAGGACGGAGTTTACTAGAAGTGTCATTTCGATCAGCTGCCAGTGTTACCTCGACTGCAGAGACAGCTGACAGCGTCATTTTGAATCGTGTGTTTTATTCATGAGATTTCTGAGCGCGTGATTACAACGGTAACGAGTCCCACCAACCCCGAGCCGAATAACTGTAAGTGCAAAATAAAATCTATCTTTAAAAAAGCAAACAAACAGACAGGTATCGACTCCGACAGCCACGAAAAGTATGGATTTATGTATTTTCAATGTATGAAGTTGTTTTACAAAAAAAAAAGAGCACAAGCCGTTTAGAGGATCCTTTGTTTCCCTCTCACACCCATCATCTGCCGTCCGGGTTGTGTCATCCTGTTGATGAAGCACGGAAAAATGTGTCAGCTACGGAAAATGGTCGCGTTTTCACCCTGCATCCCCGGAGACTGCATCATCTGAAAGGTGTCAGGGAAATGCAGTCATTAGGAACTCCGCAAAGGACGAGTCTAGGTGCGAAATAAAGCCGGCCGGAGATACCGCGTAAAATGCTAACTCGGCTAATTTTACTCTATTAACTGACTACAGCATTAAATCTCATTGTATTTATTTATTTATTTATTTATTTTATTGTTGTCGTTTAGGTTCGTCTCGCGAATGCACGAAGAAATAGGTGGGGGGGGAGTAAAGGGGGGGGCGGCGCCACGGGCTCCGCTCGGCTCGCTGGTGTGATCGGTCCTGGGAGTAGCTGGGTTAGAGAGACGCACCAGGAAATGAGAACGGACCGTCGGCGATTCGACACCTCGTCCTGGGTGTGAGAATCAGGGGAGATGATGTCAGGCGGTCGGCGCGGGCAGGCACGCAAAGGCCGGCTTTGGGGATTAACACGGCAAGCGGGTGAGAGAGGTGACGTGCGGAAAGGCGGCGGTGCAGCAGGTGCGAGAAAGAAAAACAAAGAGAGAGAGAGAGAGGGGGGAATAGGGACGGAGCCGATGACGTCAGTGCAAGGTGCGTCCTCGCGCGCGGGCCGCGCGACCGGCCTCTTTAACGAGGTCGCTTCGGATCCACGTCGCAGAAGATCAGAAGGTCGAATATTGTCGATTTGTTTTTTTTCCTCCTCCTCCTTTTTTCCTTTTCTCTGTCGTCTTTTGGCATTTCTGAGTAATTACCCGGGCCCTATTAACCCACTCGCTCGGACCCTGGTTGGTGGGTGGAGGGGATCTCCTCTACTGTGTGTGTGTGTGTGCCACGATCCTTTAATATGTTGAAAGAATAATAGCCTTGTTCTTTCGTAATCGGGACGGAACACCTGGCGGTTCTCACCTGGTTCGACGTCACAGGAGCCGAAATAAAACCAAGGCAGTAAGCAAAACAAGAGAGTGTGGTTGTAAAGACAGGTCCGTGTCTAAAACCGTGGCCCTTACGAGAGAAGGGGTAAAGGCCTTCAGAACTTGCACAAGGCCGGCTCAGCTACGCCGCCTTCTGCCAACAGCCAATGGCCGGCGAACTGTGATCATCCCTTCGGTGTTCATCGATCGTTCGGCATATTTTTTTTTTATGTCTCGAAAAAATGAGAAACGATCGGGGCGAATCTCTGTTGAACTTTCCCCTGATAATTCCATCTCTTTTCTTAAATGAGCAGGACCGCCCCCTCCTTGCGACGTGGCCAAACCAAACAAACCCTCTCCCTTATTTGGAGACAGACATTTGGTGCGCGCCTATTTCTTGGAGAGCTTTCAGATGGTTTACGCCTCACGTGGATCGTGCGACAAACTGGATTTCATCAGTTATTGCATAGGTTTTACATTTGACCTTTTGGTAAAATATCGCTACAAAGTCTACAAGTACCCACTGTAACCGTTATAAAGCGTTCTCTTCCTTGACTAATTTGGATGCCCTAATAAACGAATGTATTTGATAAAGATGTGCCTTTTATATTCATACGTTATAGATATACCCGACGTTCAAACGATGGCCAATGTACACTATTACCATGGCGAAAAAAAGTGGATCCCGAGACAGTTCTTCAGTTATCCGAGATTGAGCGTTATAAGCCGTTCAGTGGGTCCAAAAAGCGGTGAATATCCTTTTGTTAACATCACTCACACGGCGCTAGACAACAATCCGGCATTATCTCCATCATCTAGCATGTGGGGGGGGAGATGGAGCACTTGCCAGAGATCTGGGCAGAAGATATCTATGGAAAGATCCTCGAGCATTGGTGGTGTATCCTCTTCTGCGATGAGTTTAGATTCCTTCAGTTTGTCACTGGAGGTGTCAGCTGGTTTTGGAGAAGACTTACAAAAAAGGGGCCTTCAACCAATGTCTTTAGCCCACTGTCACGCGTGGAAGCGGGGTTTTATAGTTTGAGCTCCAACTTGGTACGGTGGAAAAGAAAAATTGATGCTTGTTGAGAAAGATCTCAATTTTGTCGGGTACATCGCTTCTTTAAATACACGTCTACTTTTGTCAAGACCATAGAATGCGATCCGATGCCTTTACGCTTCAGAAGGATGCTGCTGCCTACCATGCCTTTCGCGAGATCCGGTAGAGGAATCAAACCACATTATCGTCTTCGCTGGTTCTTTAAAATCCTCGGCATATATTCCGTCAGGCACTTTCGCGAACGTTTGCGGTCGGTTAAGAGCAGCAAACCTTTGAACAAATATCCTACCTACATCAATGAATCAAAGGAATCTCTTGCACCGTTATTGAGGCGGAGGAGGGAAACCCGGGTCGGACTACCATAGCGCAACTTCCCCGATTCACCGCCAATCGGGGTCAAAGGTTGTCAAGATGGCTCGACCAAGTATTAATCTAAAGTATCTTACTGTATTGCTCTATGGCTGGTTTATTTGTTTTTTCCCGTAACAAACTAACATATCATAATAACAAAAGGTAGCCAAATTATTACGACAGTGCAATATATATATCCATCGTTATTGTACGTTCTGGGAGCTGTCAGAACTTCCTTTTCGATCCAGAAAATTTGGAAGATTTCAAAGGATTTCTTTATAACTTTTTAATGTACAGAAAATAGCGTCAGTTTCTTCGGCCGATGAGGAAATAACCTTTCAGAAAGAAAAAAAAATTACTAATTCTGAATTGCGACTGTGAGGCGTGGAAAGTTTGTAGGTGGTTGTGATATTCCGCAGATTCTCGCATCTGTCGAAGTTCAGGAATTGTCGAAGAACGTCGTCTTTCAGTAAGAACTCCTGGCAGGGTTGTTGAAGTTATTTCGTAAAGTAAGAAGGACGGGTTTGCCTCAAATGGTACATTAGCTAGGGAATTTGGAAAATGGAAGAAGAAAAAAGAGTATTTCCAAAAAAAAAAAAGATATCGGATCGATTTATTAAAAGGCATTTGGTAACAAGAGGCTTCAAATCACACATCCAAGCTTAAAAATATCAGCTGTCATACAAACGAAGAGGAGACCTCGATTTTGTAAAAAAATATATCAAAATTGGCGAGTAGAAGATTAGAGTGATATTTGTAAATGAAAGTTTACTTAATCATTTTTAGTAATCATTGTCCTTTGAGAGTCAGAAGAAAATCAGATGAAAGATTTAAATCGCACTGTATTTTACCAACCTATCAGATTCCAGAAACTGACCATATCTGAACCCCAGTTTCTCTACTAATGGTAAAGGCAATTTGGTAATCCCACTAAATGGAACATCAATGAATACAAATTGGTATTTGAATCTTTTAAAAACGGATTTTGTAGAATTTGCGAAGAAAATCCATCCTGATGGTAACTCCTGGTTTTTCTACAAGATAAGACACTACACACAGTAATGCAAGCCCTCTCTTGGCTCAAAAACAATAAAATACATTGGTTCTGAAGAATGGCCTGGGAATTCTTCTGATTTAAATATAATTAGACACATATGGACAGTGATGGGACAATATTTTTTTTAAAAAATTATCCATGGAATAGAGAAGAATTGGCAAAAGTCATTAAAGAGACGAGAAAATATTTCATCATACAAGACATTAGTTGAAACAATGCCAGGTAGAATGGAAGACGCTTTTGAAAAACAAAGGATAAAATATTGGAAATATCAACAAAAGACACAGCTTTGTAGTTTTACCTGGTTTTTGTTGCTATAATTTCAGATTTGCGGGGGAGGGGGTAATTTTGCTTTATTGTATTTGTAAATAAATACTTATTAGAGCCAAAACACGTTTACCTGGCTTTAAGCCTTCATGTTTAAAAAAATAAAAAAAAATATCAGCAGCCAAATTGACTGGCAAACCACATATAATTTATTGTTAGCAATTACATCCGAGTATTATGGCAAAAAATTAAAGTAATATATAAGGACACCTGATAAAAATTCGAGTTTCCGTCTCAAGGAAACTGCATGAATGCCAAGGACATCCGGTTTTCGGATACTATCCGCATTTATTTTTTTTTTTAAATACTTAACTACTCGTCGTGCATTGACGTCGATATCACATTATTTATTGAAATTGATTATAACTCGTGACATTCACTGGAAAAAAAAGGACTGAAACCAGGAAGAGCAATAGAATACAATGTTGTCCAAAATTATTGCATCACCCTAAAATACAGTGGTTTTCATGCATTACAATAAAGACAATTAAGCCTGCTTTTCTTATTTGCAGGGTCTGCTTAATGCCGTAATTGGTTTTGAAAGGGCTACTATAGAGTAACGAAGCAGTGATCTTAGAATGTTAATGTAACAGATAGATAAACCAGAATTAAAGCAAATACTTAAGCACTGCGTTAATTGTAAGTGCAACTGATTTTGAACGCAAGTGTTACTTTGTGAGATGCTATGATTTGGCCCACTTCTGACACTATTCAAACGTACGCCTTAGACGCCACGTGATTTGCGTCATAGTTGTGCAAAATGTTGCGCAGAAACAGTTCTGACATCACCACCCTTATATTCCATTAGCTTGCTGCGTGCTACACTAAACGAGGGGAGAGATGTCCGAGTGGTTAAGTTAAAACAAGGAAAGGGGAATACGCTTAACGAGCACGACCTTGTTTCATGAGAGCCGAGAACGCTAAGAACCTATTTCACGGTACAGCGCAGGCTCGCCAAAGGTGACGGAGTCTACGCGGAATGCTAAATACAATTGTGCAGGTAAGAGAGCTACTGAAAGTTGTAGAAATGAAAAAAAAAAATTTTAAGTCATCACTATCAACAGTTTGACAAATTGTCTTCAGTAATATTCTTTTGTTTAACTTAGAATAATAATAGTAGATTACTGAATTTTGCCAAACGCGGTCTTTTCTGAACCGCGTGAAAGTAGTTTTATCAGTTCAGTGCAATTCAAGATGGTTGCATATATCTTCTTTCGAGATTAATATATACGCAGAACAGCCAAGAGTCTCGACGCCATCTTCGGCCAGTGTAACGAACAGAACAGCCAAGAGTCTCGACGCCATCTTCGGCCAGTGTAATGAACAGAACAGCCAAGAGTCTCGACGCCATCTTCGGCCAGTGTAACGAGCAGAACAGCCAAGAGTCTCGACGCCATCTTCGGCCAGTGTAATGAGCAGAACAGCCAAGAGTCTCGATGCCATCTTCGGCCAGTGTAACGAGCAGAACAGCCAAGAGTCTCGATGCCATCTTCGGCCAGTGTAACGAGCAGAACAGCCAAGAGTCTCGATGCCATCTTCGGCCAGTGTAACGAGCAGAACAGCCAGAGTCTCGATGCCATCTTCGGCCAGTGTAACGAACAGAACAGCCAAGAGTCTCGACGCCATCTTCGGCAGTGTAACGAGCAGAACAGCCAAGAGTCTCGACGCCATCTTCGGCCAGTGTAATGAGCAGAACAGCCAAGAGTCTCGATGCCATCTTCGGCCAGTGTAACGAGCAGAACAGCCAAGAGTCTCGATGCCATCTTCGGCCAGTGTAACGAGCAGAACAGCCAAGAGTCTCGATGCCATCTTCGGCCAGTGTAACGAACAGAACAGCCAAGAGTCTCGACGCCATCTTCGGCCAGTGTAATGAGCAGAACAGCCAAGAGTCTCGACGCCATCTTCGGCCAGTGTAATGAGCAGAACAGCCAAGAGTCTCGACGCCATCTTCGGCCAGTGTAATGAGCAGAACAGCCAAGAGTCTCGACGCCATCTTCGGCCAGTGTAATGAGCAGAACAGCCAAGAGTCTCGACGCCATCTTCGGCCAGTGTAACGAGCAGAACAGCCAAGAGTCTCGACGCCATCTTCGGCCAGTGTAACGAGCAGAACAGCCAAGAGTCTCGACGCCATCTCTGGAGAGTTATCTCCTAGTTTACGTCAGGTTAAGAGAATAGCATACACATACGAGTAAATACTAACTGTCTTACGTTTCTTTGACGGCTGTATAGAGACAAAACAGCCAAAGTCGTTGCGTTTTATTGGGAGAGTCAAGCACAGAAGAATTAATTTTGTTGTGGTGGGCACCCATCTTAAGCTGGCTCCGATAAAACTGAAAATTCGCAGGGTACCAATTAAAAGGTCTGCCACCGTCAAAGTAAGAAATTAACTGTAAAGAACACTTTAGGTTCAAGTATCATGGTCACTGCTCAACAAACGTCCGAATATTAAAGTAACTTTTCGGGGCTCCCAGTTCAAGAATTCGCTTTGATAACGCTAAAGTTCTGTTTTCTATATAATAACGTATTTCTCAAGTATATGTCTGCATTCAGACTTTTGTCCAAATATATTCATACAAAAAAACATACACATACACACACATATATACAGTACTGAAAATAATTATCGAAAGAAAGGAGAACCTGGGTATTAAATTACTAATAACACGTGATAAAAATGCATTCATATGTAAAAATTAAATGCTCCATAGTGCAGTCACGTGTTGATATGGTGGACTGTGATTGGTTGGCATGCAAGCAGTCAGAAAGTGGCACACCTGGAGGAGGACTATAAAAGTATGGGCAGTGATAGCGTGGTGGAAACACGCTTCCCTGGATGGCGATATTACGTCACGAGCCTATAGAAACCGAAGTCTTAGGTAGTGAAGGCTACGCCATGCGGCAGATCTCACTTTCAAAAGCTGTATGCGAGATTCTGCGAAGGATATGTGGAAACGGTACCGATGACAACAGATACGGAAGGAAGGGGAAAAAAACAATCTCGAACCCCGATTCTCCAAAAGTGAGATGAAGTGCCCCAGTGTAAGTTCTCCAGGCGATAGACGACCAGATCTTGTGAGTCACCCAGCCTTCTGCAAGTAAGGATGACAACGTGCGAAGTGGTGTCAGTGGATGTGCAGCTACTCGAAAAATCCTTGCTGAGGAGGACTGGAATGGGCAGCAGAAACGAAACAGTGGGGGCGGCCGAACCTGGAAGGAGGAGGTAGTCTTCACAGATGAGTTAAAAAATCTAAACTGTCCGCCAACAGCCAAAGTCATCTTGTTCGAAGGTCGACTGGGGAGCTGTCAGTGTATAACAGCTACCGTGAAGCGTCAATACAAGTGTGCGGTTTTGCCAAAACTGAGGCACTGTACAACGCATTCATCCTTTAATATTTTCTGTGATAACGCATTGTGCATGTATTATATAGGTCTCAGTTGCAGTTACTCATTATCTGTGAATGTTCCCATTGTTATTTTCAATACTGTACGTTATATCTAATAACTTACATCAGTAATTGCTAATATCCATTCATTGCATTTTAGTTAATCGACTATACCTTTCTAAAAAAAAAATATGAGTAGATATTGACCGTAATGCGGCGCTGCAAACTCTCTGAAATAAAACCATGCCTTTCTTTCTCCGAAGAAAGAAGAGCTGATTTCCACTCACTACCACATTAACTCCCTTTGGTTCCTGGTAACCGCGACACAAAGCTGTTTTCTCCCATCGAGCGACGACCGGCGGTGCCGGGGCACCTGGTCAGCAACGAAGGACGGAGAACGTAACGTAATAGGAGGCAAATAGCTAATTGATACAATAAATCATGGACTCGCACCGGCTCAATTACTCAGTATGCCAGCCTTAATGGCTGAGCCGCGTTTGTTCATTGTCGGCTTCTTTTGTGCGCTTTCAGCTACTCTCCCGCTGATGCGTATTTTTGTTTTCCTGCTCTCCCTTCTGGATATTTTTTTTTTGATGAATAATTAGCGAAGCGATGAAAGCGAGGCCAGTACCGCAAGTCCGCTGAACCACAATGGCGGCCGGGGAGAGAATTTCAAAGCCCGAAATATTCTGGAAACGGGATAAAGATAAAACTTGAGTGCGCTCGAGCGGGCTGGCGAGTGAGCTTGTTTACTGTAATTGTCTTGGCCGCACACTGCTTTTACTGTCGTCATTATTCATTTCCCACCTCGCCGCCATCTGTAATCACTGACACCGCGTCGAAAGACTTCTTCAAGCTGATGTACCCTTCCGCAATGTCTCCTGCTCTCCATGTTATCGCCGATTTCGTTCCAGCCAAACTTTTCTCCAGTTTTTTGTTAAACAGCCAGGATTGCGATATTGTTTGGTGGGGGTCATATAAACCTAAATTGTTTTTCTAAGAACAGAGTTTGCTGAGCTTCCACCTCATTTATATTGTCTCTTTCAAAGAAATAAATAACCTTCTAGATAACGTCGTTATTTAATGTTTAATATTAGTCTTTACCTTAAACCGTGTGTGATATACAGTGGTTATTTCTAAAAGGCTGGCATTATCTCTGGTAAGGTACATTAGATATGTCTTCTATTTCCGGATTCAGCCCCGTTACCATTTTGCTCTTACTTGGCAGTTTCAGATTTCCTCACTTAAATTCTCTCTGGTTCAGTTATCTGCTAAAAGAAAGGGTTTATCATTCCTCCCGTTTTCATTACCCGGGCGCGGGTATATTTCATGTAGCCAATGTAGACGATTCTGATTCCAAACAGAAAAACGTACTACGAGTGATG
Source organism: Nautilus pompilius (assembly GCA_018389105.1). Lineage (NCBI taxonomy): Eukaryota > Metazoa > Mollusca > Cephalopoda > Nautilida > Nautilidae > Nautilus > Nautilus pompilius. The sequence continues at coordinate 180,138 of JACATO010001572.1, forward strand.
GCCGCCTTTTGGAAAGGAGTTCTCGAGCCGGTAACTATTCTACAACAGCCTCGGCGAATTACACCGGCTTTTGTCGTCGCTCTTTTCAAACAAACGAACTATCGAGACAGTCCGGCAGTTCTGTGTTGTAGAATACTTTTTACTGTTAGCATTAGTTCCATTTCCCAAGTTGTATCGAGTCGACTTCCAGGCCAGGTATCATTTGCTGATGATATTCTCTGCAGTTGACCGCACACCGATTTTGCTTGAAAGAACTTTTTGTCTAACAAGATGCATTTGTCTTTTATTGGTCCGTAGAAAAAAGCATTCTTCGAATTGTTACGCGAAAAATAGCATTTTTGTCTAATTTGGCATTGAATGGTCTTAAATTATTATCGATTCCTTTCTCATTTTTCTTTTTTTATTTTTTTAAAGACAGTTCTCCAAAAATTGATTTTGAAACTTTATTGGATACTCCAATATCCAAGAAATTGCCCCAGACGTCTCAATTTAAGCATTTTTCATTTCATGTGTGAAAAATCACATTATTTAAAATATTTCTTCGAGTTATATAAACGGGTGTATTCAAAACGCCCCAATCACTTTGACTTATGCACTCTAGTGTGACACCCGGATAATGACCACGTAATGGTAAATTGAAGGCCTAACTTAAATAACTTTTCCTCCGCTCTCTGGCTAGCCTCTGCTAGCCAGCTATGCGGAAAAATTGAAGGATTAGAGCAATGACAGGAATTTTGCAAACCGAAATAAGATTCGTTATTTATTTGCGTTCATCAAATTTTTTTTAGCATCAGGACGGAGCTCACGTAATCGTCTGTATTACATTAGAATAGAGGGGGTCTGTAAGTTGTTCCGCGTGCCTTAGTTATTTCTGTTACTGCGGCTGTATTGCTCGTGAAATCGTTGTCTTCGTTTTTCGGCAGTCTTTACTGCTTCCAAATTACTTCGGAACGATCTATCTTCTAGAAATGCCGAAAAGCGAAGCCATTATGATGCGTTCTACACCGTCATCCGTCTTGACGCGCATGTGTTAAATGTATATATCGCGGAAACAGACAGGAAGTGTTGAGGTGAGGCAGTAACAATCCCAAACTTGGACCTCTGGACATGTTCGTTAGGAACTCTGGTCGGGAGTAAACTGTAGTTAGGGCTGCACTAACCGGCCACGAATCTAGGGGGATCCATCTAACATTAGGACTTTCGCTATGGTCTGTTACATACGTAAATGATTAATTACCTTGCCATGTGATCAAGTAAATGCATGTCAGCTATGTAAGCAATGTATGGAAAGGTTCTCAAACGCTTTCTTCTATTATTCCGACCAGCTTCGTTGGCTTTCTGAATTGTAATAATGAACACCAGCAGCAGCAACAGAAAATTTAATATTTTTTGTACTTATCTTTCTTATTTCATTTCAAGCATTCGTTTGCTTCCCTTGCATATTTATTTCTTACAAGGGAAATAAATGAATAGCATATGTGTAAGTATGTAAATATATAATAGTAATAATAATCGCCATGTTTCAAGCCACGATCACTTTATAATGTGCGTTTCTCCCCCCTCCAGCTCTAATACTGTAAAGGTGTCGCTTTAAGTTAACATGGCAATTAAAGTCGTCATAGTTTCGCCGTCTTTAACAGCAAGTACTGGCTGTTTACCTAACCCGTCAAAACTCCCCGAGTATTCCATTAATCACAGGTCGAGTAACCGCCCTTTAAACACGCGGAGAGATCTCGCTCGATCTGAAGTCTGTCCACGTGAGCGAGACGAAGAATCAAAATGTCAGCCACACATGCAGACCATTTCTCTCGCTGGGATAATGGGCAAGGGAGTCGGTTCTTTCAATTCGGACGTACGGAGGAGGAGGAGGAGGAGGAGTTCTCTCGCCGGATTAGCCCGCTTAAATGGATCTTTATCACAGCGCACCGGGTGCGGAGACGTGCGCGTACTTTTCACGAGAGTTGGCCCCCTGGTGGGAGAGGAAATCCGCGCGATGATCAATTCTCGCTGGCCCGCCGGACCGCGCTGCACGCGCTATCCAGGCTCCCGCCATTGTCGCTCCAACCACCTCCGATGTTGTTAATAGACCGACAACCGCACGGCTCATAATAGCGAAACATTCTGGCATTCGTGTCTTCTTTTTCTTGGTATTCGTTTCTTTTTTTTTTTTTTTTGTCTCCCCACCCCTACTAAACCACCACTTCCCCCTGCGCGCGCCGTTAGAACCCACTGCTGTTGGATGGATGTAAGCGACTGCGAACGAGGCTCCGCCGACGGGGGTATTCGCCCGAACTCGGAAGTTTCCGCCACTTGGGGAGGGGTTGTTGTGGTGAGCGGGGCGAACCGTCCGCGCCGCCCCACTCACACACTTATCCCCAGAAACTGAGAACGGCAAACGCCTATATATAAGGGGGCGGAGGGCTCTTTAATAGGTTGCGGAAGCAAACAAAAACAGAAGAAAATTCCTCGTGAATGAACATCACACAAAACGAACTTTAGTCGATGCGCCATTCTGCTCACGGATGTCACGTGTTATTCGTTCCGTACATCATAACATACCCTGGTGGCCAAAATTAGGGAAGTTTATATCTTTTCCTTAGCAAAACGACCAGTGCTCAGTGAAATATGAAAACGGATTTCAGCATAGCGAAGCCGGTTTGACGTGATGTCGGTATTATTTATAAGCCCCTTAATCCCGAGCATACATCTAACGAGTAATAAGCTTCGATAGATGCTTGCTTCCCAGCCGTTATTTTGACTTTTAAAATGTTATTAATATTACTATTATTTTATTTTATTTTTTACAAAAAAATAAATACGTAAAATGATGCACCAGAAACGAAATATGGCTTAAGTATCGCCTCGGCGTAATAACCCCTTTAAATAACCCTAACTATATCGGACATTGTAGTAGTTCGTGGACACGGGAGGGAGCTGATATTTATATAGATGCGTGTAATAAGCTGAACGCAATCTGGTGTTTTCGTATGATTTGTTAAATCTATTTCGATTTGTTAAAATAAGAACGTCTCGGAGCCGTCTTTTACTAATGCTTTAAGTATGAAATCGAACGCGATGTTCGATCAGACTGCAGCAGCATCTGAACGTTCTTATGAGGATGGAAAATATTCTTTATCAGAGCAACAAAAAAAAATGAACAAACAAACAAAAATGAATAATACATAAGTTTATCATGGATGGGATGAACGTATCGCCTGCTGTGGGGGGGGTGGTTGAAGCCGAGTGGTTAGCCTCCACGGTAGAGTCGTCTTTGAGAAATTCGACAGGCCACAGAGCACTACGGCTAACAGTACCCATACAAAAAAAAAAAAAACTTTCGCAAACTGTCCGCTAGGTGGCGAGTGTTTCTTGCACACGTCTGTTAAAGAAGCACTCTTTCCAGTGTTGTGTTAAAATTTCTGTGTTCAACGTTTCTGTATCGGTCAGTGTAGATAGCTAACTGGTTCTAACTAGGAACGGATTAAGCGATAAGCCTATGACGTAGCTAGTGACTACTGCCGATAGGTCAGGTGATGCAGGCGCTACGTGTTCGTTCTATGGTTGCTGTAGCCAACGTAGGTGGGTGAAAATTAAGCAGAACCTGTATTTCCTCGGGAAGCACAATCTCAGAGTAAAAACATATAGCTGTAAAGGGTGCTGTCAAAATCTCGTGTGGGCATTACTGGGAAATGTGACAAGATTACTGTTGAGAATTCCTGTTATATGCTTGTATAGGTTTTGTTAACTGCAAGGTGACTTACAGTCATAGTAGATTGGCTTTATCTGGTGTGGTTATTTTAATCTTTACAATCTTACAGTGATGCTGACCTTCCAACAACAACAAAAAAAGTACTAAATACACTGCAATATTTTATGTAAGGGAGTTCTGTTGCTGTTTGTCGTTTGTGTTTTTTTTTTTTTTTTTGTTAAATCGACTTTATCTTTGAATATTTAAAGGCTACAGAGGTGAAACTGTTTGATGTGACGTTAATCCAACTTCCTCCAATCTAATCTTTTGCGCACACGTTACTGCAGATCAAAGAAACTCCTTTCAGGTAAGCAGAGAATTCTCGTTTGTCATTCTTTCTTTATCTTATAGCTTATGCTAAATACCTTGGCGGGAACCTTTAATAGAGTGTTACCTGATACACCTGAAGGGTAGAAAACTAATTCTTTGGGTACTTCATCACGCTAGGGTGGGCGCCCGTAAGACGACAGAGGTATAAAATGCCTCAAAAAAAAAAAATAAAGTAATTCATAATCTGTATAATCTAATGTTTCCCGAAAAACTATGGTCCTACCAGAAGTTCACGACCGAGAATTATGCAAATGACGCTACATAAATAATAATCCATAGATGATTCACAATTCTAACCCCTGAATTTCCTTTTCAACAGTGAAATTTGGACTGATAAAGATTTTAAGGACTAGAGAATAATATTTTTACGATGCAAGGTTTCAAACGTAGTAGCTCATAATAATCGCCTAAGGTAGGTCATCGAGTTAGTTTGAGGTTTTCCGTCAATTTTTAGAATTTTTATGTATTTTGAGGATGAGCCCTTTAGTGGAAAGAGGGCTAAGTGGTTTAATCTTGTTTATCTTAACTCTTAGATTGTTCCCTACGTTGTGCGCATTTTTTGTCGATCTTTTTTTAATATTACAACCGTATGGTTATATTACCTCCCATCAGTTCTAACTCCTCCCTGATTCGGCGACCCTTTAAAAAAAAAAATTTTGACTTTCAATCTAGGCATCACTGACGAAATTCTAGAATGTTTAACAGGGGCAGCGCACTGGTGTGATGTCTTCTCAGAAGTTGCGGAGTTTGACATCTTCAGCTGTCCATGTCAGAAAACCCACAGTCAGAATATGTTTTCCAGGCGTCTGTTCCACTCCGATCAGGCCGTGAAGCTCTACATCGACCAATTACAACTTTCCTCTAAGTATCGGGGATTCTACATTAAAAACACCTTGCTGTCTTTGATGGCAATTATCTCAAATCAATACGAAGATTAACCGTAGGGGGTTAACAAGTATCTGAACTGACACGACAAATGTCGTAATATACGAAACTGGACGGCAAAGAAAACACAAAGACTGGGAAATTAAAGAAAAGGAAACAAAGAACTGGTGAAATGTGATATAATCTTTATTTTTGAACACAGTGTACTATATATATATAACAGTTTATTTTTAACAGTATATGTCCCATAATATCTATAGAAATTCACCACGCATGAAACCAATGGGTTATCTTTCTTTATTCTGAGTTTGACGAGCCATTTATCCAGTAAATAATACATCTACCTTCTTTTCAAAACGACCGTTGAAAACATCGGCTACTATTTTCTAAAACCAAGAAAGTCTTCAGTCTGCTGCCTTCTACTTTAAAGCACTAACTTCAAATGCTATAGAATTTAAATCTATACTCCAAAGGCATCGATTCTGTACTTATTAAGTACTTTTTGATACAATATTAATTTTATACTTTTTAAAATCCGGTTATTATAAACTTCTGTAAACTTACCTTGTAAAACAAAAAAAAAATGGTTCTTTAGCTACAGAAAGTTAATTCTAATTCTAAATATTGATTTCGCGTGCGTGTGAAGCATTCATCCTATACCTTTAAGATATTGATTGCGGTGCTGTAACATCCTGGCGGGGGGGAGAGTTATAAACCATTATTTTTATACTTCTAAAATAGTTAGCTACGAACCTCTCCTTTAAGGAGTTAGCTTTCCGGATTATCGTGGTTGAGGGCTGGAATTCGAATTCTGGTTGGAACCGGCACAGTTTGGCTTGCGTATCTTTCTGGTGTAGTCTCTTTCTGTTGCTGCTTCGGCAGCCGATCGCGTGTAATTTCTTCCGATATTCCCGTTTCCCTCCCACATCTAAGGACGAAAATTCTGGATGGTTCCACACACCCCCCTCCCCCCGCCCCGGTTCCGCGGATAGTCAATCCTTGGCCGGCTCGCAGCCTGACCACCTTTTCCAAGAGCCCTCCAGCCTTATCCGGGTAACTTGCTTTGTTTGCCAAGACTGACGACCCCTTACGCTTCGAGACGTCTCCCGAACCTTAAAAGTTAGGGCAGAGGTGGTGGTGGGGGTGGTGGCAGGAATTCGAAAAGAACTGAAGTCGGCGTTTCCATGAACTCTCCCCTTTCTAGCTGCTGCACGTTTGGAGGATTCTTGATTTTGCAACGCCATCAAACCATTCGCCCGCTTCAGCCAGCAGAGCGGTTCTAGCCCACACCAAACCTTTGCCGATCTGTCTCCATCGCGCCTCCTTGTTGCTGACAAAACGCCCTTTGCATTCGAAAAGCCGGGAATCCCAACCAGCTACCTTAATAATCGGAAGAATAAGCGCAAACTGTAGAAATTAAATAAAGGGAGATAACCCGGAGTCTTTTAATAAAATCGATGCCGAATCACGGACTCCCTTTCTTATAGCAGGCGAACACGGTTTTGTTATTATTACTAGGTCACGTGAGTAATTATCCCCCCCCACCCCACCACGGGGGATAAAGCGCCGCCATTATTTCCATAATTAGCATAATCAATCACGATCCCTTCTGTGTAGAGTGTAAGAAATCGGAGGAGGGAAGTTAGTCTTGGAACGCAGCCGGTCCAGGCACAGATCGTTCGAATCGATACTGCCCACCTAACAAAAACGGAGTCCATATATAACCGCATTTCTCCCGGTTAGTCTCTTCTGTCTGGCCGTTCTCCCCCCTCCCCCACCTCTGCTGCCCCTTAATCCCCCCAGTCGCGAACCTAATAGCCTCGGTTCTTTGGGTGCCTGGATGATATCACGCGGCAATGAAACGGCGGATTGGTAATTCCGTTCCCAACATGATTCATGTGCTTACGGTTGAAGTAATAGATAGGTACCAAACGGAGGAATGGCAGGAATGGAGCGAGCCGCAATTAGTCGACTTGTAAATGCCAGAGACGATCTGTTGCTGGAACCATCAAATTATCAAAATTGTAATATTTTCATTTGATTCGGACAATGATACGGAGCCGCGGACCGACTCCTGATTCCATCCGCCATCTGCCGGAGCGGTTGATGGCGTAATCTGGAGATTTCACGGAAAATTACCTTAGTCTCGCGGGATTACGTCGCCAGTCGGTTCCCTCCCCTCCACACACACACACACACACACGCACCGGGTCCGTCCCTGATTAGCAAATTATCTTTCCGAGGGCCTTATCGAATGAAAGGAGCAGAAAACCTGTCTTCCGTACTTCAGCCCCCCCCCCCCCACACACACATCAGCAACACGAGGCCCAGACGTCAAAATGACAAATTGATTGAAACGCAGACGATATCCTTATCTGCGTGGCGGAGAGCGCGCCCGGTGCCCGGTGGGACTTAGGCGTGTTGGCGAGCGAAACGTCAGACCGGTCCGTCAGGGTCTCGGGGAGCGTTCTGGGAGAATGGCCGACAGGGGGCGGGCGACGGCGGGGGACGACGGGAAGAGGCAGCTTCTCCGTCCGGGGGAGAGAGAGAGGAGACTTGGAAGTGGTCAGGGCGGGAAACTGGCTGAAGAAGCTGAAAGAACCGTGTTGATTAGCGGAAGGGAGGGAGAGAGAGAGTGGAAATAGTCAAACCAATCATACCGCTCCCTCCCTCCACCTCCTTTTTTTTTAAAAGCCGGATATAAATTGAAAGTGACTGTAATAAAAAACAACAACAACAAATTTAGTTTCATTTCCGTTTTGTCATCGCGGGGTGAAAAATCTTGTTTATTGAACTAAGTCGGAGGAAATTACGTGTCAGTTTTGTGACAGACAGCCTTAAATATGGCGAATGAATTAGTTTAATTTATGGTTTTAAAAAATGCTATTCGTTTATTTTATCTTGCTGTACACAGGTGAGAAATATGCATTCGGGGCGCGGCCGGGTCCCTCGCCGATCGGGGAACTGTACTCGCTCCGTTTCGTGTGTGTGTGTGTGTAACCCAAGGGGCGGGAGACAGACAGACAGCCCTACACGTGATTTTCTGGGCGGGGGGAGGAGAAGAAACAAACGAACCCAACCTCCCCCCCCCCGGCCCCTGTTCGACTGCAGCTGGATTGGGATGGCGTCGAAGACATTCCCCGCTCAGTTGTGCCACCGTCTACTATGTGTCCTCGCCATCTTTCGGGTTTTCTGCTGGATGTTCGCGGTTGTTTAGGGAGACAGAATCCGCCATTCGTCCCTCTGCGACGAGAACAACTTTATCGTTGGATGCAGATCTTGAACAGATGCCCTCATCCAGTAGTTCTTCGCGCAGCTTTAAGTATTATTAACAGTGGATCGGATCGTTTTGCTTCCCGGCAGTGGGAAGGTTTACAAAGGGCGATAACTAAGTAAAGGTCAATACAGGGAATTTAACTTTGAACAAATAATCCTCTTATCATTCTATTGCGTAAAGAATAATTCTGTCAATATGTTACGTAAATATCGTTTCTTCTTTTTTCCTTTTTTTTTTTTTACCTGTCCCCGCAAATCAACTCGATTCCTTTTCTTCTTTCAAGCAGAGTTGTGGTGGTTGGGGGGGGGGGCTGGCTGCTGACACGGTCTTTTTGTCTCGAATCCCCGCTTTTACAAGCCGTCGGGGAACGTTACGTGACGAGGCTTGGAAAAGGCTGTGCGAGCACACACCCCACGGAACTGGCAACAACCCGTTAATGGAGTTCTAGCTACATCGTCAACAAGTACACACAAGGTCCGGTCGCGCGGCGAGCGAAGCTGGAGCCGCCGGGCAAGCTAGGAGGATTAGGGGGCGCGGCGATCGTCTCGACGACGTGATAATCATCCGCCTTCTCAGATGGGTTCCGGCGGTGGTTGGCCCGGTGTTGTTTGGCTTTGGGTTCGGTGCATTTGCCGGCTGCCTGGAAACGGCGGGTTTAAAGCTGATCTACATTATAGATGTGTGTGCGTGTGTGATTCGAAATTTACAAAAATATGCATCGATAATAGCAGCACTTTAAGATAGTGAATCAGAAGCTGTATCCAGCGATGCTGCAGTTTCAAAACAGGGGGTGGGGTTGGGGTGAGCGTCGAATAAAACTATCAACTCGGTCTCTGTCAACCGCTTTATTCCCAGAACCTGAAGTTTTTAGTAGTCAGACAGCTATTAAGGAAAATACACGGAAACGAATCTGAAGGCTTGGTGAGAACAATCCATCCACGAAGCGAAGGATGATGACACGAGAATCTTAAACACCTGAACGGGAAAAACGACGGACCTTCCCTTCTCGGCGCCACAGGCCCCGGGGTTTTCGATGAAACGTTGAGGAACGGAGCTGCCAGATGTTTCCAAAGGATTCTGAGGCTCTTGAGAGCTTTTCCAGAACTTACCCGCTTCCAAGGCGTGGTTGATCAGAATTCTGTGATAACCAGTCCCTTTTTAGGGACCCCTTAGACCGCAGATGATCCGTAACCAGTTTGTCCGTATGTTTGCAGCTGTAACCTCTCTCCACGCTGAATGCACTACGCGGACCCAGGCCGGAGTTGAGCCTGAAGCGCTTTGCCACTGTTGAAGGACTGCGGTTGTTTTTTTTTTTTGAAATCATATTTCAACAACAACAAAATCGAATACAGTATAAGCCTCTAGCTCTGGATACCCCTATTTGTTTAACCTGTCCCTTACTTCGAGTAAAGGACAGCAAAGGCGCTGATCGCGGAATGCACACCTGCGCGTTGGGTGGAAAGTCATCTTTAAATTTATTGGCTGATATAGAAAACATGAGGTCTCGATTTCTTGTGGTTTGTCCGTGGGAATTTTTACCAAAAGGAAACAAATGTGGAAGACATCATTTTGGAACTTTGCCGACATCGTTGTTGCTGAAGAGGAACCGCCTCAAGATACATTTGGGGTTCGTTAGTTTTTCTTTTTAAGTCGAAACAAGTGCGTTACCAGACTCCAACGTTTTGATAGAGGGAGAGGAGAGAAAGAGAGAAAGAGACAGAGATATGACGTCAGTACTGAGAGATATGACGTCAGTACTGAGAGAGATTACGTCACTACACAGAGAGAGGTATGACGTCAGTACTGAGAGAGATTACGTCACTACACACAGAGAGATATGACGTCAGTACTGAGAGAGATATGACGTCACTACACAGAGAGAGATATGACGTCAGTACTGAGAGAGATATGACGTCACTACACAGAGAGAGATATGACGTCAGTACTGAGAGAGATGACGTCACTACACAGAGAGAGGTATGACGTCAGTACTGAGAGAGATGACGTCACTACACAGAGAAAGATATGACGACAGTACTGAGAGATATGACGTCACTACACAGAGAGATATGACGTCAGTACTGAGAGAGATGACGTCACTACACAGAGAGAGGTATGACGTCAGTACTGAGAGAGATTACGTCACTACACAGAGAGAGGTATGACGTCAGTACTGAGAGAGATTACGTCACTACACAGAGAGAGATATGACGTCAGTACTGAGAGAGATTACGTCTCTACACAGAGAGAGATATGACGTCAGTACTGAGATTACATCCGTCTTCACCAATATCGTGTCGGCCGAGGCTCGAATATGTATTTAGAACCGTTCATTCTATTATCTTCAGCTGGATGATTTTTTTCTCTTTTTTTTTGTGTTTCTTTAAAATCTCAAATTTATGTCCCCCCTCCCCAACGTCTACCGACAAGAGAGCAGGTGAGTGCTGCGGTCGGTGATCTCTGGCCCACCGTCCCTTGGCCGGAGCGGTCAATACAAGTTCCGGCGTGAAATGTCAGCCTTTGATCTACCGACTTTCCTCGCCCACATCCGCATAATCGCACCCCCTCCCCTCCAACACGCGGAGGACGCGCGATCTGGGTGTTGACCGGGAGTCAGAGTGTCTGGACCCCTATCTAAGGATGGCATCAACCAGGTCAGATGTAATTGTGAGCAATAAAAATTAGCTGTTTCCGGTATGGCGATCCCTAGGGAGGGGAGACTCTTTTTTTCCTACGAGAGGCTGATGACACGGAGCGCCATCTCTCGGCGGTTTGGGATAAGTGAATCACGGTTACTTGTAAACTAATGATAAAATCTGTTTCGACGCTCATTTAACTGAAATACCACACCCGCGGCATTGTGGAAGTAAAATAAGGGTGCCGGAAACAACGCCATATTCGAACAGCGCTTCATTCAGAATTAGAGGAGCTTTTATCATTAGAAACCTGATAATGAAAAGAATTAATATTTATTTTTCGTTGTTTCCTAACCGTGCCGCTCACGCCAAGCGGTTACTTTATACAGAACGACACCGTCCGCTCTGCGAGTCGGCGTCGGCTCAAAGTCAATCAATATGTGCATTGGTTTTAATACTGGTCGGGTAGTGTAGCTTCGGGTGGATTGCTTTTGCCTTCGCTTCTGAGTAAATAAGTGCCTATTTGAGCAGAGTTTTTCTTGAGACCTGATAAGCGCAGTTCCTAATAGAGATCAGTAGGTTGTGAGCAGCTGTTAGTGTCGATTTAAGCAGGGTTTTTCTTGAGAACTGATAAGCGAAGCTCCTAATAGAGATCTGCATGTTGTGAGCAGCTGTTAGCGTCGATTTGAGCAGGGTTTTTCTTGAGAAGTGATAAGCGAAGCTCCTAATAGAGATCTGCATGTTGTGAGCAGCTGTTAGCGTCGATTTGAGCAGGGTTTTTCTTGAGAACTGATAAGCGAAGCTCCTAATAGAGATCTGCATGTTGTGAGCAGCTGTTAGCGTCGATTTGAGCAGGGTTTTTCTTGAGAACTGATAAGCGAAGCTCCTAATAGAGATCTGCATGTTGTGAGCAGCTGTTAGTGTCGATTTGAGCAGAGTTTTCTTGAGAACTGATATCTACCAGATGTGAGTAGCTCTCCGTGTCGATTTGAGCAGAGTTTTCTTGAGAACTGATATCTACCAGATGTGAGTAGCTCTCCGTGTCGATTTGAGCAGGGGTTTTTCTTGAGAACTGATATCTACCAGATGTGAGCAGCTCTCCGTGTCGATTTGAGCAGGGTTTTTCTTGAGAAAATATGAGCGCAGAGGCAGCCGTCAGCATAGAACTGCCTGGAGTTTCGTTGTGAAAACCCTGAGCCGGCAACCACCCACCATATATTTTGGCTTAGTGCGACATTTTTGAGCAGCGGCAACTCCAAAGAAGAATCTGTTGGGTTTCTGCCTTTTTCTTTGTTTTCAGCAGACGACCTTTGACTACCGCCTAGTCAAAGCTCACCAGACAGAAAGCTCGAACCTGGTGGACATCAAGTACTGACACTGAGAGCGGTAGTAGAACGAATTTCTTCCTACCCACTAACGCCATCTCGTTCATTCGTTACGTCAGTTACGGATCAGGGGACGTAATCGTTCTTCGCATTAAAGCGTAAATATCTCTGAGTTATCATTTATATGAATTAAAAATCCAACTTTCTTTACTAATAAAAAAATTTAAAAAAAAAAAAAGACTTTAGGCAACCACTTATTCCTGAATCCACTAAAGGGACCACCACCACCCCTTTATGGCACTGGTTATTAAAGTTATTTTTTAAAAATTTTTGTTAGGGATCGGAAACTAAGCAAAAACCGCTCTGTGGGAGATTTTAAAAAAGGAGGGGGACAGAAAATCGATTGTATTCTGACCGATATTCGATTATAACTGGCACCAGAGCGCGTCCGCGAGAAAGAAGAAGAAACTGTACATGCGAGAACCTTGCGGTAATGTCTTTTATTTACTTACGCCGCCACCCCGCCCCACACGGCTTTGCCCTGCGGAGAGTAACGAGAGATGGCAGCAAATTCACAGTGACTCACAGAAGCAGGTCGTCCGTCCATACATCACCGGAGATAATCGCGCGCATTGTGCAAAGATCGGGTTTAACTCGAATACACCCGATGGTCCTTGTAAAAGTGTTGTCGGTGGCGGTTCACCGTTAACGAGACTTGGCGAAACAACGGGGGCCGTGCGGGTATTTATTTACACGCTGAATTCTAAAGGGTCATTCCCACTCCTTGTCGACACTCCGTGCCTGTCACGATGGGAGAAGTTTACTTTAAAAAAGGATAAATGCCTAAATGTGGTGTAGTATACGCGGAATATTGGTATTTTAACGTATGAAAAATCTGGCATTTTGTGCCTTTTATTTATTTATAAGTCGCGGCTACGGTGACTTTAATAACCAGATGGGAAAATATGAATCTGTCTCATTCAAGTTCACATAGAAACCGAAGTCTATAATTCTGAGTTGGAACCACATATTCGCAGTCGTTTTTGGGGTGCTACCATTATTATTATTATTATTATTATTATTATTATTATTATTATTATTATTATTATTATTATTATTATTATTATATTATTATTATTATTATTATTATTATTATTATCGTTGTTGTTGTTATTATTATTATTATTATTATTATTATTATTATTATTATTATTATTATTATTATTATTATTATTATTATTATTATTATTATTATCTCTTGTCTTTCCTTTATAACGAAATAGTTTCTCGTTTCTGTGAACATCATGAGCTTCCTGTTTGTTTTGGGTTTTTACAATTCTTTCTGCGGGCGCAGTCAGAGGAAACCCTGTAATTAACCCCGCACGGACCGTGTGCAAGGTGCGGTTAACTATGGGGTGGATTCTCCTTCGAGGAAAACGAAAACAAAGCGCAGACCTCGGTTTACAAAGAAACCCCTTTGAGATGCCATTACTGTTATGACTCAAACAAACCGAGAGCCAGGAGATAGGGAGAACGTAACAGTTCTGGCTGGGTTCGTATAGCGTGAAGAACGTGTGCGTCTATCGCGAAAGTTGGGGGGTGCAGATCCGCCTGAAGCCAGGGAAAAAAAAGGAAAAAAAAACTGATACAGTATTCGCGCAATTGTGAGGACACGGTGTATAAAAGACCCCCCCCCGCGTGGGTAATTGGGCAGTGCTTGTTCAAGGTACTGCGGAAGACCTGTTGCCTTGAAGCTATACGCCTCAGCTTAAAAGTTATACTTTTCATTTAAATGCTTAATTATAACGGTTATTTTGTGAATCGGGCAGCCGATGAGTTATCATCCCACGGGAATCGAAGTGAATCCTTAAAAAAAAAAAAAAAAACAGTTAGAATAATTACACATAAAGCTGTGGCGCTCCGTTATTTTCTCACTCATTTAAAAAATATTCCTTTAGTTTTTAAGCCTGATGGCTGTAAGTTAACTCGACCTTATCCGCGATTAAATCATGTGTGTGTGTGTGAGGGGGCCTCTAAGCAACAGCTACAAGTAAGTATATATGCTGGAACATTAATCATCCGAGAGCTATCTAACAAAACCTTTGATTCTGTGTTGCAGGTATTTTCCAGTAACTTTGGCACTCAAACCGTCAAAATCTTTACTTCAGAACTCAGTCTTCTCCCTCCTTCTCGGGCTATAGGTCTCTGAGAAATATCCGCCACCCCGTCCACACTCGAGTCTCCTGTTTTCGTTCAGTTTCATCCCATTCCGGGCAGCCCTCTACTAACCGACCGAAATTCCAAACAAGCTGAAAATTGTTTTATATCGTGTGATAACATTCAGTAATAAACAGATACACACAAGCATATGTTCACATGGCGTGCACAGGGATTTGGCTTTGAGTTGACTTCACTGTGCATTGTTTTTGTTGTTGACTGAATTCCTAAAAAAATATATATTAGTTTATTTAACTATTTCTGTGTTTGTTGATAACTTTTAATTAGCATCAACACTCGCTAATGTTAATAACCTTCTCTTTGTCCCTATATAGAACGGCCAGTAACTATGTTATCCGTATAGGTTTCCCAAGTTTTAGTTTACATTATTAAATACTTTAAAGATAACAAAAGACTAATAAAAACAGAACTTTGTAAGCCAAAAATTTTAATAATTTTAAAAATTTAATACTTAACCTCTAGACACAAGATCGTTTCTTTATTATTATTATTATTATTATTATTATATTATTATTATTATTATTATTATATTATTATTATTATTATTATTATTATTATTATTATTATTATTGTCGTTGTTGTTGTTGTTAATAATAATAATAATAATACCATCATCATCATTATTTTTATTATTATCATCATCATCATCATCATCATCATCATCATCATTATTATTGTTGTTGTTGTTATCATCATCATCATTATTATTGTTGTTGTTGTTGTTATCATCATCATCATTATTATTGTTGTTGTTGTTGTTATCATCATCATCATTATTATTATTATTATTATTATTATTATTATTATTTTATTATTATTATTATTATTATTATTATTATTATTATTATTATTATTTTAAAAGCTGTCACATATCTCATGGTCGAGCTCTGTCCCCTTCCGGGCCGGCCATGAGTAGAAGATGTGGAGTATCAGCCCAATACCTACCTACGTTGGTCATTACCGATGCATGACAGGCGGCCGATCGGCTGGAACCGTTGAACTGGCGGTTGCACCTGAAATCTGAATAACGCAACAGGAAAGAAGAAATATAAAATAATGCATTCAGTAGATTCATGGGTATTAGCTCGAGAAAAGAAGTCCCGAGAAGAAGAGAGGGGGAGGGGAACAATATCCACAAATGGATTTTCTCTGTAAGTACCTCGCACATGTGCACACACCAGCGACGTTCAAACGAAAGCCGACCGATTACAGAACAGCCGTCAGGGTCTGCGGCCGGGTTCTATTTGAACGTCCCCGCTGTGTTTGAGCTTTTTCAATTTTTTAAATACCCCGGCTACAATATGTGAAACTCAGATAAATACACACAAACAGGCAGAGTCCATTAAGACCGCTGTAAACCCGAGATCTAAACGCATGGAAAACGATACTATAGCCCGAAACGGCTACCATTAGGGGGAGAAAAATGAAATATATTATATATGTGTATAATGACAATGAATAGACCTACCTACCTGTGTATGAGCCGTATGCACATACACCGCACAGACCGCCTGGCGGTTCCATTCTGTTAGTTAGCCCCCAAATTTTCCAGTCTGCAATATGAAGACCACATTAAATCCAATTACGGTTACAAATTATAAAAGAAACAGTTTATTGTAGATTTTTCTCTTTCTCTCTCCCTCCCTCCCCCCATCTCTTCCCATCTCTCTCTCTCTCTCCTCTCTCTCTCTCTCTCTCTCTCTCTCTCTCTTCTCTCTCTCTCTCTCTGTCTGTCTCTCTCCCTCCCCCCATCTCTTCCATCTCTCTATCCTCATCTCTCCATCTCTCTCTCTCTCCCTCCCTCCCCCCATCTCTTCCCATCTTCTCTCTCTCTCTCTCTCTCTCTCTCTCTCTCTCTCTCTCTCTCTCTCTCTCTCATATATTAAAAACTATATTACAGTATTATAGCATCGTCGTTTGAAGTCTGTTTGCACTGAGGCTCCAAGTCGAACTGGTTAACAGTTGGTGAAAAGTTAGAGGTGGGGTGAGGGTGTGGTTTTTGTATTACTTCCGGATAAAGAAACAACGAAAACAGTTGTACCCTCTAGCAGTATAGGGTGAGAGAAGATAACCCGTGGATCGAAATAAATACATCACTGGTATTTCACTTTACTTCGTCCTGAAGCCTGTTATTTACAATACGAACATTTTAAATTGATTTCGTATTATGCCAATATAAATTGAGCACACGCGCGCGCGCAGAGAGAGAGAGAGAGAGAGAGAGAGAGATATGAGGATAGAGAATGGGAAGAGATGGGGGAGGGAGGGAGAGAGAGAGAGAGAGAACATGAGGAAAAAGAGATGGGAAGAGATGGGGGAGGGGGGAGAGAGAGATGGAGAGAGAGGGAGGAGAGAGAGAGAGAGAGATGGGGACAGAGAGGAGAGATTGAGAGAGAGATGGAGATGGCGAGAGAGAGAGAGAGAGAGAGAGAGAGGAGAGAGGAGAGAGAGAGAGAGAGAGAGAGAGAGAGGAGAGAGAGAGAGAGAAGCTTTAAGGTAAAAGTGATCAGCGCATCTAATCGAATAACCGAAGCAGCAACGTTTTATTCCCTTTTAACGGCCAGGTAGATGCGCTGAGCTAGAACTGCTACGGCTGAATGACCGACTCACCGCAGAGAGATATGTTCCTCAATAGATGATCTCCGAGGAATTACCGATCAAAGCTGTGCCCTTATCTATCTCGCCTTTACACCTGAAAACAACGGACCGATCCAGGTGCGCTGCGCACTCACAGCCACGTCCTTCATCAGCGCCGCTTCTATCAGACCGATTACCTTGGTGTTTAGACGATACCTGTACACAATTTCACGCAAGCTACCTAAATGGAAACGAGATTTTATTATTCTTTCCTAAACGCACGGTTTTCTGTTTGATTTCTCCTTTGTTCGAAGATACCTGGATCCGCCCTGTCTGGCTTCCTTTAATCTTCGACGGTTTTTCGCCATTTCTAATCTCCTTTTTGGTTTTTCTTTCCCTTTACATTCTACAAATTCATCAGAGAGGAAGAGAGTTTATGCTGATTACGGCTTCCTGTCGCGTGACCTCACGCGGTGGTCTTTTGAAAAGTCCACTGAATAATATAATAATAATAATAATAATAATAATAATAATAATATAATAATAATAATAATAATAATAATACTAATAATAATAATAATAATAATAATAATAATAATAATACTATAATAATAATATAATAATAATAATAATAATAATAATATAATAATAATAATAATAAAATAATAATAATAATAATAATAATTAATAATAATAATAATATAATAATAAAGCTGCCAGTAGCTATCAGTGGTCAAGTACATTATTATAGAAAGACTGCCGATAGTTATGATAATTTTTCAATTTTAGAAATTAAATAATACAAAGGCTACTTACTACTTTCACCGGTAACTGTAGTAAGTACATGACCTCTCGCTATACTTTACATACAATTAAATTATATATATATATGTAAAATATGGAGACTTTTATCACTTTGATCTCTTAGGGGCCGTTAACAATTCCAGCTGCTAAAAGTCTGTCCTGTGGTTCTGTCCTCGCCCTGTCCTCCCCTCCAACCCCACCAGGCCGACTCCCGCCCGCAGTGCCCAGCTCCTCCACGAGCGGTAGCAGACACGGACCGGAACCGACAGAAGGATCCACCAGGATGTCTGTGTCCCTGAGATTCCCGTCCACAGCCGAAATTGCAGACGCCTCCCAGTCGCAGTAGATCCTTCGAACGCAAAAAAATATATATATAATATATATATATTTTTTTCCCTTTCTACAGTTTCCACGTTTGAAGAGGACACTGCGAGTTAATAAATACACGATGAATAAACAAATTTAGAAAAGCATTTTTAAAATATCCCCAATAAAACAACGTTTAACGGTACGGGAGGGGTCCAGCAGCCCGAGTGGCACAACTGTCAGCTGTTAGTATTCTTCCTTTGTATCTGTTGGTTCTCAGCCCTTTAAATGTACTTTGGAAATCGCACACAGGTGTTTGGCTTCTGAAGTTGCCCCTTCATGGTATCAAAAGGGAACCCGTTTATAAATTATACCTTTAACACGCGCTATGATAAGTAAAGGCGTCGCTGCTGTGAATATCTCTGCATCTTTTAAAGTCTCCACATCGTACACACACGTAAAATATATAATTTTAGTAAACGAGTGTTTATAATAGGATACAGGTGCATATTAATTGTCGCGGTGTTTGAATGTAATTTTCAAAGCGAAAACGTGAGGATGGGTTTCGGTTCCTGCCCGTCCATCGACAACACACTGCCCCGGACAGCGGCATCGCCATTACAGGTGCGAGAGGCTTACGGGCGAGACTGTCGGGTTGGTACTTTTCCGAATTTGCCAGACTGTTGACCACATCAGACAGGGGGGGGGGCGACTCCGATATACGATACGTTATCGATTACATCGTCGGGTGAATACAGCCCCTTTAAAAACACTTAACTTAGCGTACGTAGACAAAAGGTCGCCCCCCCCACCCACGCTGTTCCCTTGGCCGGTCAAGTGCATCCCTGTAAATTTCCTTGTGCAGTCGTTTTCGGGAAAAGCAGCAGCTGCAGGCTGTCGGAACAGCGCGTTGCGTCACCAGCACAGATCCTTGTTCAGGGGACAAATTAGGTAAGAATAGGACGGATGCCCTCTCTTTCCGCGTTTGCGGGAGCCCATCCTTCAAGCGGAACAATGCCTCGTCGTCTTGCGCATGGGGCGCGACAGATTGTGGACATCAGATCACGCCACGCCCTGCCGCAAACGCCTCCCCATAGTCGCCCCATGTCTGTTTATGTACTCGCTCGCGCTCTCCCCACCCTGCCCGCCTCATACACATACAACAGGGACTAGATCCATCTACTTGGACAATCGAAGCTCGTGCTGTTCTACGTCCGCCCCTCCCCCGGGTCTCGCCGATCCAAGCCCGACCCCCCCCCACGAAGACGTGTTAGGGTCTAAACCTGCTCCTCCCTATCTGCATAGTAATCCGCCCTTTTTCCGTCGGTTCTAACCCTGACCTTCACTCCATCTCGAAGGCTGCTTCAGTAATCCACTGTAAAAAAAGAAAACAAACACTTGACATCCCTTCTCTAACAAGGGTACCATTAGCAGCCGAAGACTCGATCTGTAGCTGTGTAGACGATAGCTTCATTGTGACTTATCCTGATTAACCGCCGTGTACGTCGGGATCACGTGGTCCCGGGAAACTGTGAGATCCAGCTAGACCCATCTTGGCTTATCCCCGACGACTCAAGAGCTGTGAGGCGCTAGATCGGTGGCGCTCACAACCTTCTCGTACCTCCCGCGCAGGTAATATTAGTGTACATGAAACTGATTAACAGAGAAACCTCGCTGCAAAGGTTAGTTTTTTTAAACGTCAACGTTTTAAGTGGAAAGGAAACATCCTCTTCTCCTCACGGGAAACTCGACAAAGTCTGGTAAGGGGACAGTTTCCGCATGATGAAGCTCAGGCATTTTTGGCTGTAGAAGTGGTTTCCGTCAATGAAAACGTAACGTGCTGCTGCGCTTACTTTGAGGAGGTAATAAGTGATTTATCACCGTAATTTCACTCTACACCATGCTGACTGTCTACTATAAAGGCTTTCTCTCTTCATCCAATATATATATACATTTTTTTGTTGTTTTTTTAACCGTAAAGTAATTGTTTATTAGTCTTTATTTTAGTTGCGCCTGCGCTCGAAAACGCGAACACCGTCAGCTTTTGCGGGGAAAGAATCTAAAGCACACCAGTGAGAGGAAAGCGGAGCATCTCGGAGAAAACTCACGCGGAATGCGCCGGCACAGAATCCACCAAACAGTGCCCGGAGTTTACAAAAAAATAAACCGCCACCATAACAAGAGAGCGCGCTATGCTTACCTGCAACTCTTGCATTATTTATTACTTAATTCTTTTTCTTTTTTAGAATGCCATTATTGTACAGATATTCCCACTTATGTAATTGTTTCTTTTCTTGTTTAAATGAATAATAATATAATAAGTCTAACATCCCGAAATCATTCTGACCAGAAACGGGTTTGCGAATGTTTTAAGAATTTTGGTTGATGTTTTTTTTCCCTCATTTAGAAATTTAATAGAATATAAATTAAAGATACTTCTTTTTTAAAAAAAGAAAGACGGTTAATCTAATACAGGCGCCTTTACCTTTCCTCATTAATAGTATGATCAGAGAGCAATAATGGCTTACCCAGGGGTCTTTCCAGCGACGAGAAAGAGCCATCATCAGTGCAGCCCCTTGACTGACGCTATCACCAGTGACCCCTATTATCAATAATTATAAATATCGAAAAAAAAAAAAGCGTTATTAGGTCTTTTCTGAAAGATTTAAAATTTGAATTTTGATAGATCCGATATTGGTAATCGATCGATGTATTTCGGGGCTAGGACAGCCTCGCTCCATCGAGAAAACCGCCAAGGATTTATGCAGGACGTGCGACTAGTTCTGTTGGGATACCTTCGGTTAACCATTCCTAGCGTTCTGCCTGATTTGTTTCCAAAACCCGAAATGCGCTCTCACACCTGAGATACTGGTTAACAGCTTCTCTCCGGCTCTTTTACAAATGCCTCCAATAATATAATAGGCATAAACAGATCAACAGTATATTAATCTGCACCTTAATCTTTCGATACATTGGAACTTAAAATTGGTTCTACGTTTAAATATCTGTCCCCCCCCCTTTTTTTTTTTGTCTCCAAGAATAACTCTGATGATAGAGGTAGGTTCGGGTTAGTTAGGGTTTTAGAGCTGAGCGCATCTTACTGCTTCATTAAGTTCTGTGTGTGTGTGTGTATATATATGACTGAAAGGACAGAGCAAATGCTCTAGAGGATCAGTTGTGCGAACATTTTACGTGTTGAGTATTGATTGAAACATACAGGTAAACATATCGCAAATGTTTCGCCGTTCGGTTTGCTTAGAAAATGAGCGACTTCCCCAGGTAAATACGTAGACGTGACGTGGCCAGCGTGTACTGTTTAACTTGGTTGCACTGTTGGGGCACTATTTCTCGTTTTATAAGTCTCGGGCCTGATGATGTTTGCCACTGCGCGGGCGAGTAAACAGGCCCTCAGCGAGAGGAGGAGGGGGGATACGCTCTAAAATCGTGTTATTCGCGATATTTATAAATGTAGCGTCCTCGGCCGACTTCCCGCTAATTCTCTTCGATTGTCCTTTACTTGCTTCTGTACTGTTTACCCGTGCGTGAGGGCTGTATTACCGACTCGCTGGATAGTGTTCTTCCGCGCATCTTGCATCAAGAATATGTTTATATAAACCATGAACCGTGCGCGTGTGTGTGTGGGGGTATTATGGTTCCTTGAGCAAAATTTCTGACTGTAACTCATCGCAAAAAAAAAAAAGAGAAAGACCAGTATTCGGACAAACCTATGGTTTTGTACGCCTCGCTCATTAATGTGATTGGCACGAGTGAGGAAAGGGAGCGCTTATTATATCTCAGCGAGGGGGCGGGACACAACCGAGCCACGCCCAGGCAGGGGGGGGTAGGGGAACTTGTTTTCGTCTGTAGTGGTGCAATAATCTGCGCCTCAACGTTCTCGGGAAGAGGAGAACCGACTGACTCAAGACAGATCCCATTTTACTTGTTCCGCTGACTGGAAGCGGAAACCAGACTATTCGGGGTTTTGTTAAGTTCTATTCTAGTGTGTGTGTGTGTGTGTGGTGTGTGTGTGTGTTTGTTATTATAGACCATGTGATATTCATGGTAAATGGAAAGCAAATGTCGATTAAGATTTGGGGAAGGAGTCGATGACAGAAGACGTTACAAGTGTAGTAAATTTCTCCTATCCAAGACCTTGTCGACCAACTCGTCTCCAGCCCAACTTAGCTGTCATGAAAAATCGTAAACGAATTAGAATTTATCTATGGCCGAGCTCATTTTAGCTCTATATTCGCAAAAATAGGGGTTAACCTTCCCCTCCCTTTTTTTTTCAAAAAAAACCAGTCACCACAAAATAGATTCTAAAAAAACCACCTTTTGATCATTCGGTTAAGGTACATCCCCGGTCCATGGCGCCCAGTATTCCCTATAGACTATAGACTGCGATTGCGATATCTGCTTTAGAACCTTTAGAGTCTTCAGTCGAGATCGAGTTCACATTTGAAATAAACTTCTAACTTCCGCAATTCTCTTCGAATTTGAAACCATTAAGAATTCTTTAGACTACTCTTTCGACGGGAACTTATGTAAACCATGCGTGCAACATGAAGCCAAAAATATTGGTAATTATATTTAAAGATGATTTCAAAATACGGTTTAAATTAAAATTGCTTGGCATGAAAATCGTACGTTTAATTAAAATCGCCAAATTTAAATGCTAAAAGAATGATTTTAAGCAAAAATCGTACGTATTACAGCAGAAAGGGGAGGCAATTAATTATCTTACGGAAAATGTAAAAAAAATGCATAAGTTTAAATCGATTAAAGAGGTCAGAGAGTTAAAAGTTCTGCTTCAGTTCTAACTTTTTGTTATTTAAGACACAGAGAGCGAGAGAGAGAGAGAGAGAGAGATGATGGAGAGAGAGAGATGATGGAGAGAGATGAAAGAGATGAAGAGAGAGAGAGCGGAGAGAGAGGAGAGAGCGAGAGAGAGAGAGAGAGAGAGAGAAGAGAGGAGAGAGAGAGAGAGAGGAGAGAGAGGAGAGGAGAGAGAGAGATGATGAGAGAGAGGAGACGAGGAGAGAGAGAGATGAGGAGAGAGAGAGATGATGATGTCAGTACGTAGAGAGAGACACAGAGAGAGAGATGACGTCAGTACGTAGAGAGAGACAGAGAGAGAGAGATGATGTCAGTACGTAGAGACGAGACAGAGAGAGAGAGAGATGATGTCAGTACGTAAGAGAGAGACAGAGTAGAGAGAGAGAGATGATGTCAGTACGTAGAGAGAGACACAGAGAGAGATGACGTCAGTACGTAGAGAGAGAGAGAGAAAGATTACCAAAACAGATTAATTACTGTATCATGATAATGTGTCGATAGCATCGAGAGCCGCAGCCTTATACCGCAGTCCTGGTTATTATTATCATTAATATTTACTCTAATTAGCGAGTAAATCTTCCCCAAAAAGTCGTTAACTCTTCTGTTAAACTCTTAGGTAGAGATGCAAACGTGAGCTAGACGTTAGGCGGGTGAAAATGAAAAATTACCGATACCGATCTCTCCCCCCCCCTCTCTCTCCTCTCTCTCTCTCTCTCTCTCTCTCTCTCTCTCTCTCTCCTTCTCTCTCTCTCTCTCTCTCTCTCTCATCTGCTCTGTAAATTTTGTACTCTTTACAAATTAACCTGGATTGACATAATCCATCCTTTGTTCTCTTCTACATACACTACAGTCTAAAGCTTCCTGGCGTAATAATTTCAACACTCTCCAAAGAAAATAGAAGAGTTTAACATTGGTTTACATATGTGAACATCGTGTCGCCCAATCTTTCGCAGAAAATGTATGTAGCATCCGGTTAAACTGGAAATAAATCACCTGATCCCAGTCAGACGATCCAACGGGGGTTTGTTAATGTGTTGTTAAATGATAAAGCCGTACTAGGATTTTATTGCCACTGCATCTTCGAGACTCGAATAATGCTTTCGCTTAGTACTGTTTAGAATTAATTTTCGGCTTCAGCTTTCGGGGCGATGCCGTGCTGTCTTCTCGCATTGTTTCCGGGGCGCTAGGTTTAGACCCAGGTACTTCTGATGTTATAATTCCCTAATTAAAACTACTGTTGTATATCAAATCCGTTTGGTCTAAAGCCATGAAATAAGATCGCGGCAAGAGCCAGAACGACAATGCAGATGGCAAAAACCGTTTGACGACGGGGCCGAGAGAGATAGGATCGCGAAGACCTGACAAAAACTACAATTTCAGATGGAGAATTGGTTCGTAAAGCGGCACTCGCACAAAAAGCCGGAGTTCTGTTGGTCCCCCTCGTGAAACTGACACCCGTTTGTCAACGCATGTTTATTAATGGAAAATCTCTTCGACTGTCAAAAGTTCCAGCACTTACTTATAATTAGAAAGGAAAGGAGGATTAGCGATGAATGCGCGTCATAATAAACAGCCCGTTCAGGCGACATGACTCCGAGCCAGGGTCTGTCCTGTTCGAGAAAACCCGCCGAGTTCCTTTTCTTTATAATAACTGTTATTGTCACTATTTCCGACCGACTGCCGGAACGTCTTCCCGATTGGCTGTCACTCTCTTAAAACGGTCTATCCTACCCTGTCAGCGGATGGGTTTTGCGGTGGGGCAATGAAATCTACACCGGCCGGCCAAAAGATGGAGAAGAAGTGAAACAAGCACCTGTTGGCAGAACCTCGGCGTGACTCACTTCTCATCCCCAAACCCCTCGCTCCGAATCCTCGATGATCCTTTCAACTTTTTCGCGCATCCTCCTCCTAAATTCGCCAGAGTAAAATCGAACTGGTGCGGCCGGGATCTCGGAACGCTTATCATAAATCTGCCTGGCTTCCACGTTCTTTGAGCTGGTAGGCTTCAGAGAAATATAAGACAGAGGTCGAGAGTAGCAGAGAAGAAGCATCAACATCGCTGAAAACTACACGACAGGTTCTTTTCCAAAGTTTCTTTTCCAACGTATTTCTTGAGGGAGACGCGCACCACCACCTGATAAGGTTATTTCAGTTAATGCGAAGAAGATTCTAACCGTATATATAAAATATACGTACATCGCTTTTCCTTAAAGCGATGGGATTTTTTTATTTTTCGTGAGCTTTGTTGTTCCTTTTCACCAAAAGTTCTACATTTAGAATCGGTTATTCATTTCTTACTCCAACGGCTCACCAAGTTTCCGTTTGTTATTCAGCCGTTTAATGTATGCCAATTAATCTGCAAACTTAGAATTATTCAAGGTGATAAAGCGCAGATTATACATATATAAGGCCGGGGATCATCTCTAGAGACGGCAAAACAATGCGGAGTCATTTTCTTAATGCTTGATGCAATTGAAGGTTGCGGATTAAGCGAATGTCAGAAAGCCGCCAGGAAGTTCTTCCACTAGGTACTCTATTATCATTACGAGGTGTTTCTCTTTAAGATTTGAATAATTAGTCAAGGAATTCATCGCTGACAAATTCTCATTAGTTATTTCCCAAGTGCAAAAATCAGATCAGTAGATTTGGGTTTAGTGCCCTAATGTAAAACCTTATGGAGATCCGCTCTGCATCTAATTATAAGCCTTTGTGATGGGACTAAGAATATACAACCAGTCAGTGAAACGGGAGTAGACTCGAGAAGATTAGTTTGAAAGTAATTTAGAATATGGTGGTAGATTGATTTGGTGAAATTTTGGCCAACTTTTACGAGTTATGGTTCGTTTGTCGCTCTTATAATACCGAATAATCCGGCATCTTGCGAGCGGTGGACATGTGTCGCTCTTGACACATTAGGCGGGTGTTCGAAAGTCGGGATCCGCATCTAAAAGGCGCGGATAAGAAAAGTTACTGTACGTACAAATATATAAAGAAGCGAATTGAGGCGCGTGAAGACCTGAAAAACGATTGGCTTCCGTTTTGAAACAAAACAAACAACAACAACAAAAAAAAGCACTTGTTAGAAACAGGGGGAAAAACGTTGACCGGAATTAGAGTTTGGTTGGATAATTTTAATACAATCAACGAAAGGCGGAGTCTGCGCGTCTTCTATCACCTCACGTATCTTGTATATGGGGCAACATGGCGACCGGTGAACGCGGACTTAATGCACCAGCTTGGTCTGGGACAGGTAAATCCACACGTATCTTTAGACGTTCATGCTTCCAGCTTATAGCAGCGGCACGACAGGCTGCAGCCCACATCCATCCCTCTCAGGCGTGTCACGCCCGGGCGACCGGCGTCCGACTCGGTCGCGCTATTCACGGTGCTGCTTCCACGGGAATAAAACGGGCGCGATTAATGGGATCAGCGCAACGGGTTTCACAGATGTCTTTCCGGCTAATGTAATCGTTCAATTTACTAAGTAACCCATTCGTGCGTCAACACGGTGGCGCGGGAGAGCAGACGGACCAGAGTTGGAGGGGACAGCGGCAACCTTAAGCTGCCGATTGATCGGTGCTCGACGACCGGCCGGCACGGACCGAGCACCTGGTCGCGTTACGCGAGCCCGCGGACAGGGGTCGCTGCTGGCATTTTTCGTCTGAAACACACCCTATGGGTAGAGACTCTCGCCGATGAAATATATCACGGGAATGACCGACAACGTTTTTAAACGAGTAAAGTCGTGAAGAAAGCCAAGCGGGTACTTCTACATCTTCTCTATCCTCATCCGGGGAGCGAGTAAATAATTCCCGGCGCGCATTAATTTCAGAACACTATGGGGAAAGTCTGCCTGCGTCGTCCGCCGTGGGGAGGGGCTCGACTCCAAGGGAGATAAGAAAGTGAAATCTGTTACCAAGAAAGGCAAATAAGTTCCTTTTTTTTTTTTTCTTTTTTAAAGTGACTATGTGAACCAATGGTGGTTGGGGGAGGAAAGAGGGAAAGTCTAGCAGCGAATTAAAAATTTTTTTTATTTTAAAGTAATGTATTTGCAGTTGTTTCGATGAGCATTTTGTCTCCGGCGATAAGCAAGCCGGTCTTTCCTTAGGAAATTAGAAAGAAATGGTAGGTTAAGTCCCCTTTTACAACGACCCAGCCTGGAGCGAACGAGATGCGCCAGGAAACCTTACGAGAATTCTTCGTCTTTCGATGCGGGAGAAAACCCACGTGGCCATTTGGGAGGGTTGGTTGGTTGGTTGGTTGTGGGGGGGCAGAAGAACCCACGTCGGGGTGGTACGACGACTACCGATCGGGATCCGCCGGACCGACGAGCCAACATTTCACGTGAGCATCGTACAGGTAAAACGAACGGACTGACTACGGGATAAATGGCGGGTTCGCGTCATGACCACTAACAGCCGAAAGTTTCCGGTGGTATGCTTATTGGAGAGAACTCCCCCCCCCCCCCTCGAGGGTTACCGTTTATCATTAGGGTGTTGCTGGTTTTCCAGGCCATCATCACGCCTCTCGGTTCATGCTCCGATTGTCTCCGCTTAATTAATGGCCAGTACACCGAAATGTAGCAATTACCGATCGATGCCGCCCACGTAAAATTAGTTAATGATGATGATCGGCCATTTCAACGCGTTGCAGTACGTACTTCGATGGCTGTCGGGCCTGGGGAAGCAAAACTCGACGACGAAGAGACTGTGGGGGGGGGCTCAGTGATCTTCAGGTGAAAAAGCACCACAGCCGACGACACCGGTGAGTCCACATAATGCAATCATTGTACGTTCCCTCAGGTGTCGTTTCGCGAAATGTGTCATGAAGTTATCACGGCATGTATGAAAGGTACCTGTACATTCATGACACACCGGTCTTTGATGTTCAGCGGAGCCTGAAAATTGGCTGCAGTTCAGCGCATACGCATAGAAAGCGTATACGGACCGACAAAGAGTGGAACGAATCGGGTTTAGTCATTGTGAAATATGTTTTTCTTCGGAGTAGAAATACGTGGAAAAGCGTGAAAAACGTCTGAACTCGTTTCATTAGATGGACAGGTGCTGGTTTACGAAAATATATTTCTTTGATCTGCCGAGACTGACAGACATGTTTACAACTAACCAATCTCGGCACAAATAGTATGAACTGGTGGAGGGAAACAGAAAACAAGCTTGTCAATGAAACTTCTCTCTACGCGGAATTATTATTATTATTATTATTATTATTATTATTATTATTATTAATTATTATTATTATTATATTATTATTATTATTATTATTATTATTATTAATTATTATTATATTATTATTATTATTATTATTATTGTTGTTGTTGTTGTTGTTGTTGTGTTGTTGTTGTTGTTGTTGTTGTTGTTGTTGTTATTATTATTATTATTATTATTATTATTATTATTAATTATTATTATTATTATTATTATTATTATTGCCCCAGTGATGAAATTGTCCGTTCGGAATAGAGATTATTGACACAAAACAGAAGTTTTAATAAATAAAGATGTATAATTATTTAGTTAATAATAGGACAGTTTTTTAATGATGCAGCCAAATGGCTAGACAGGTAAAAGACGCACCTTAATCGCAGGTGAGGATTATCGTCGAGCGGAGCAGACGGTAGGGAATTGTTCACGGGCGTAGTCAACGTGGGAGTCGTTAAGGTGGGAGGTACTAAATATCCGAGTTAGGCTTAGGAGGAGTCACTGACGGCGAGAGGGTTAGTGATGGATTCCGAATCGCTGGTATCACATCCTGATTTGTAGCAGCCAAAACAGAGATGGATTTTATTTCAAGAGACACGTATATATATATATATATATATATATACACACACCTCTTATATCACAGATATGACCAATTATTTTAAAATGGGATAGCGGGCGGCGAATTTCTTACGTCATTCTGAAGAGTCTGGGAAGATGTTAAAAATCTAATAGCAGTCACAGGTAAGAATTCTATCGGCAGGTTTGCAGAAACAACACAAACACCGCTTACATCCGACAGGACTAAAGAGGTGGAGGGGACAAGATACAAATTACAGTACGGTAATTCCTGTATTCGGCAGTAGGTTTAAATGGCCGAAATCTGTCGGTGCGCGTCAACCATAATAAGAGGAAATGTCACCAAGAAGATACATCAAAGAGACGCATTCTAACGGGAGAAAGGGTGGGGGGGGGAGAGACGCACAGAATGGTAGTTTACGAGATGTACTAAACCTCGTTAAAATCGCATTAGTTCGGACGGTTGCATGGGGGGTGTGCGCGTAATCTGCAGTTATACGACCATTGTGGCCTTTCCTTGTAGGAGTCGCTGTGCGGCGGGAGAGGCAACTGTCGGAGTTGCCAACTGTTGTCCGAGATGCGAGCTCGGTCGTAAAACAAAGGCGAGTGACGTAACGCGAGCGGTAGTCAGGGATGCGACGAGCAGCCCGTTGTCAAGGTCGTCCGGTCCGGTAGGGTACATGTAATCGCAGTGTTTCGGCGACGTGCCGAAATATATAAGGACCGCGATGCGGCCCGCACAGCCGGGTCTCGGCCGTCGGGCGTGAATCGCCGTCACTTCCTGCTGCAGGGTCAGGTGGGCTGGTTCATACGTGACTAGCGACTGTGAATATTTCCTTAAACTTGGACGGATGCCGTGATAATAACCCTAACAGATCCGAGCTTAAAGCCGGTGTGAATGTAAAAACAAAAAACTATAGACCTGAGAGGCGCCCTCTGTTGACGAGAACTGTGTACAGCGGACCGCACGTCCGGCGTAACCGGATTACTGGGGAAAGTACCATCTGTAATCGATCCATCCAAGGCGAACTGGTGATGATCCTTGGACAGGCAAAAGCAAACAATGTGAAAACAAAACACCATTAGTAGGGGAGAGAAAGAGATGACGTCAACACATGGAAAGATGACGTCAGTATAGAGAGAGAGAGAGTACTAAACAAGGAGCTCTATTGGATTAAGGTGACATTCCGTTGCTGAGGAGCAATATATACAATTGTCCTTGTTAATCTTCGTCGTCGTGCGTCTGTGAATCAGAGACCATTTTCTAAATATGAATAAAGAAATATACATACATAATTTTTTAAAAGTAAATGCTAAAAAAAAGAAATGCCCAACAAACGTGGCACTCTGTTAAAACAGGGGTTATTTCGGTCATTTTGAATCCATCCATTTTAATTCGTGTGCGAAGTGAAGACTACAGACATGGGGCATGGCCTCGAAACGTTGATAATTTCATAGCGAGAACTGCTGTTAAAGATGCACAGATTTAGCAGTATCGTCACAGTGGGAAGTGTGTTTAATGTAGACATTACGTTTTTCTATGGACAGATTGCGTGTTATTAATGCGCTAAGGGGCTGTGTAAGGTGTGCACGTCGTCTTAATATCAGATAAAAGTTCAGTCTGCCATTTTCACGATTAAGTTAGAGGAAGTTTCTAATGCGGCTTTGTCGGGTTTGTTAAATTTCACTTTAACCTAGAGAACTTTTGTAATTCAACCATTACAATTTGACAAGACGTGTTATCTCCCATGTCCTCTCCCCCCCACCTCCCAGCGTTATGTCTGTAGGTGATTCGCTTGGCATATGAGTCCGTAAGTAACTGCAATTCTAAAAATATGGAAAAGTTCCGAAGAATGCTAACTAACAGCACATAAGCTCGTCGCTTTGGGACAACCATTTGTTATCGCCCTTCCATGTTTGGGCTTCCAGTGGAATACAATGATACACGTTTATATGGTTTTGCACTCTTCTCTCTGCTGGGAAGGGGTACTTATACGTTCATTAGATTCCACATTTTCCTTTGGGATAAACATTCATGGACGGAATACCATCTTTAGCATACCTTTAGCGACTGAGTAAATAATTTTTAAAAAAAAGGCCATCCGTGCGTGGTTCTCAGGGTGTAGTGTAAATGCCAAGTAAACGTGGTTCAATGGTCGATCATTTCTCAGGGTGTAGTGTAAATGCCAAGTAAATGTGGTTCAATGGTCGATCGTTTCTCAGGGTGTGGTGTAAATGCCAAGTAAACGTGGTTCAATGGTCGATCGTTTCTCAGGGTGTGGTGTAAATGCCAAGTAAACGTGGTTCAATGGTCGATCGTTTCTCAGGGTGTAGTGTAAATGCCAAGTAAATGTGGTTCAATGGTCGATCGTTTCTCAGAGTGTGGTGTAAATGCCAAGTAAACGTGGTTCAATGGTCGATCGTTTCTCAGGGTGTGGTGTAAATGCCAAGTAAACGTGGTTCAATGGTCGATCGTTTCTCAGGGTGTAGTGTAAATGCCAAGTAAACGTGGTTCAATGGTCGATCGTTTCTCAGGGTGTGGTGTAAATGCCAAGTAAACGTGGTTCAATGGTCGATCATTTCTCAGGGTGTAGTGTAAATGCCAAGTAAATGTGGTTCAATGGTCGATCGTTTCTCAGGGTGTGGTGTAAATGCCAAGTAAACGTGGTTCAATGGTCGATCGTTTCTCAGTGTGTGGTGTAAATGCCAAGTAAACATGGTTTTATGGTCGATCGTTACACACAAAGTAAAGGTAACTTCCATCCCAGCGAGTCTACGCACGGCCCCACAGCGCAATATCCAATGTCGTGCATCTTTTCCATTATATGGCAGAGCAAAAATAATAGAGAATTTTGATTTACCTAATCAACTAGGTATTTCCTTTCGAAAATGTCGCTTATTAATGGTGAAAGTTCAAAGTGGAATGATCCTCGTAAGTGTGGAGTAACTAGAATAATAAACAGGCGTGGCATTGTGTAGTTTCAGTGTGTGATGACATCGTGTAGTTAGTTCCCTGTATTCCACATCGTCGGCTGCTCGTTCTGGTTTAATGTTTGCTCTCTACCAACTTTAGATCTCCCATCTCCCGTCGAATATCACAGCCCCAAACACAAATTCTGACATCTGCAGACTCACTTGCCTTCCTTTACGTCTCTCGCTGCGACTCCACCTCCCCCCCCCCTGCAGCCCAGCTTCCATTTAATATTCTCTTTGGCATCCGATCTTCATAGTCGCGCCTGTCAACAGATTAATGTTCATTACTTTCATTTTCTATCTACATACCTGCACCACTTAATTCTTTCTCCTTCCTGTTTTATACACTTGCCATTTCGCATCTGACTGGATGGCTACCGACTGATCCGTCTTATTAATCATATTTTCCTTTCAGCCTCTTTTATTCCCTGTTCCATTTTATGCACGAGGTCCATTTACCTTTATTTCTTTACATTTCCGATTCCCGACTTGTTTTCCTTTTCCCTTCCCTGTTACGCCAATGGGTTTAGGTAGACGCTCTCTCGCTGCTCTCCAGCTCTCTCTCTCTCTTTCTCTCTCTCCTCTCTTCTCTCTCTCCCTCTCTCTATCTCTCCATCATATCTCTCCCATCTAGCTCTCTCTCTCTCTCTCTCTCTCTCTCTCTCTCTCTCCTCTCCTCATCTCTTCTCTCTCTCTCTCTCCATCATCTCTCTCTCTCTCTCTCTCTCTCTCTCTCTCTCTCTCTCTCTCTCTCCT